>JADLZK010008413.1:0-264114 GCA_015847255.1 Hyparrhenia diplandra | reverse complement strand
GGGCTTATAGTGCGCATCCAATGGAAGACTCTAGAAGGCCCGGACACGAATTAGGCCCCATCAAGCCTATGTGCATGAGCATAATACATGGTGGAAGGGTTAGTACCACATTGCCCTACGGAACTAGAGAGGGAGGCACGGGGAGCCCTATATAACAAGACCCCCTTGCAGGGTGAAACCCTAGTCATTCCATTTCATTATCTCTTGACACATGTTGGTCTTGGAGGTATCCCCAATCGCGAGGACAACACTCTCCACTAGAAAGTGAGGGCTAAGACTCTCCAATACGTAGTAAGATTAGCAACTGAGAGTTAGGGAGCGCAGGAGCTATGCTCTCAGGAGTTAAGGAGAAGGAATCTCTGAGAGTTTGAAAGGTACATGTGTATACATCCCTTTCTTTTTGTAAGACATTATGAGTTGCCTATATATTTATCTTCTCATTTGCTGCTCATATCTTTCATATAGGAATTGGATTTGGCATAGTTTGTTTGTACTTGCCTTTGCATGGGATCTCGGCTGTCGAGGTGCTTTAGTTAATGAGTATGTGACTAGAGGTAGTAATTAAATGAGTGTAGACATGAAGGGTCTACAGACTAGAGTTACCTGGATTGCACCCAACCCCGCAGTTGTTTTGGCCGGTAGCCGTGGCGACACGATGGCAGATGTATTCCTACGTCGCGGGTTGGAGGTGATTTGGCAGGACACTTGCCAAAACCTTCCTAGCCCCCTTCTCATCCCTTTTCATGTGGCTAGTGCTTTGGTGTCCCAAAGTGTTTTAGTTTAGTATAGGTTGCTTATCATATGGGAACCTAAGTAATAGAGAAGTACAAAAGGAACCTAGATCTACTCCAGCTGCATCCTCTCAACTGTGCGACTACACATTATTATCATTAGAGATTCTCTTGTGTTTATTTAGTAGTATGCATAACTCCCATCATATACCGGCTGCCCTCACTTTAGTTTAGTGGTTTTGCTACAAGATTGGCCGATGCATGAGTGCATGACTTAGTAGATTCATTAGCTTGGCGCTTCTGTGAGATCACGATACTCTAGAATGCTCAAACTACGAGGGAAGCTACAATGAGGCAGAGTGCAACAGTAAACTGCGGAGGTCAGCTCCTTCAATTCTTTATAGCACTTAGCCAAATACCAACTTTAAGCTTTTGTGCGCAGATTCTTTGCAGCTTGCATTTGGCGATAAGATTTCGCCAATGATCTTGATGTATGCTTTAAATTGAGTGTATCACTTGGCACAAGTAGGATTTACCATTGATACGTTGAGTTGTTGAATAGAGCGAGGATAAAAGATAATGAGTCGCGACGTTAAACCCGAGGATTCCTAAGAAAAAGAAAAAAATAAAGATTGAAGGCTTAGGGTTCACGAATCATTCAAGATTCATCAACATTGGAACCCTGCCATCTCAAAGGTATGTATTCATTATATTCTAACCATATGTAGATTGGAAAAGAAATCGCCCGTCACAAGAATTCCATGCACACATCTCAATTGGCGTACATAGAAGTTGTTGCATCATGGTAAGTATGATTAATAAAGGTGAGAAAGTCTTGCTCATGGACTATAAATTGATTGGGTAGTTTATCATTTTAATTTTCTTGCATTGCATTGCGTATTTTATTTGATCAATTCATGCTTTCACTCCATATAGTTTATGTTTTCCCATAGTAGATCATTGCATGTTTAGTTCTTTGCATACATCCATGTTGTTTGCATTAAATAAAATAATAATAATAATAATAATAAAAATTCTCTCACCATGATCATGCTCTTTCCTCTCCATTTGAATAAATCTCTATAAATGCTTTCTTGCTACCTTTGTCTCCCATAGTATGCTTTTGGTTTTGGAAATCTTTGCTGGCGTGCTTCTAAAGGCTTTTTAAATTAAGTGTATTGCTTAGGTTAAAATGCCTTCCTTAATTAATTAGACATGGAGTCTAGTTTGGTTATTGAACTAAGAATTGCTTGCATTGAGGCCATTTTGTTGGACCCAGAACTCTCAAATCAATTGGGGGTAAGTCAAAGATGTGAACTTAGATCCGGAGATGAAGCAAGGCATATGATGAACTCCAACCTTGTGCAAGCGACCTGACTCATTCATCATTGATGGAAGAATTGTAAGTATCAAATATCATTCAACTTGTCTTTTGCTATAAGTTACCTTTTGCCTTGATCCATATACCAGGAGTGCAGCCATAAACAAAATGGTTTCAGATGATAAATAAAATTTGTGCTAAAAAGATAAACAAAGATCCATCTTTTCATTAGCATAGAAGAAATCATAGAAACTTTGGACACAACCCCTACTTCAATGTTTGTTGTATTCCTTCGGTATGTGTCCACTAATATTTTGCGAAAAAGAGGCTGTGCTATGTCTATTCGATGAAGAAGAGTGCCATACAACACGATCACGAAAAAGTAATCACTCAAAAGAAGTGGATGGACAAAGCAATTGGTCACAAGAACATCAAAAGGCGAGGTAAGTGAATATAAATATCATATTTGTATACAACTTTTGTCTTATGTTCTCTAAAAAAAACTGAAAGCACATGAAGGCTCATGCTAAAGAAAACAACAACAACATGTTCCTAGGACAAGTTCCTTCGGTATTCTCGGTCACTAACCATGCGGGGAACAAAGGATGAACAACATCTAAGGACATGGTGATTGTAACACATGATTAGGGATGGTTCAAAGATTCACACTTAAAGTGTCGAGTGGCAAGGAAGGCTTTCGAGCTTGGGGAGGAAGGCCAATTCCTCTACAAGATGATCCGACAAATCTCTCCCTCTTCTCAAGCTCCGCCACTCGACACACCTGGTTTTGCAATTCCCTACTCACTATTACTTTTGTCTCTCTAAGTTTGAATGTTTATAAATGTCATACATCAAATCAAACTTAAGATATAAAATAAAATTAACCCATTAGAGAAAAGTAATGGTGAACAAATGCTAATTAAAATATCCACCCCAAAACCTTTTCGTAGCATAGAAGTTACCTTTAGCTCCATGACAAATCTACCCTTGTTTTAAAACTACTTGTATATTTCTTTGGGTATATGTTGTCAACTAATACTTCAGGAATAAAATCATGAGAGGAGGAGCATGAAGGTCGAGCACAATTTAAAAACAAAAAGAAAGGGCGTGCAATAAAGACAAGTGAGGAACAAGATACACAATATGCCAAAGAAGAAAAGGTTCAAAAGCGAGGAAAAAAGGACCACCACCAAAGGTGTTCACGCGTCACACTCCAATAATAAGGTAACATCTTGAGGTAAGTCATTAATTAAGCTTTACCTTAATTATGACTTGTTCATAAATAAAGAATCAAACATGTTAGAGTAACAACCTTGCTTGATCTAGCTTTATTAGCTCAACTTGTTTTGTTTCTTTATTTGTTCCTATCCACCACTCTCTTGATCTCCTAATCATGAAAAGCTAGAATGTTGCACACCTTGCTTTGGAAGAAGATAATCATGCCTTTGATATATCATGTATAGACAAGAAAACCCTTCCAAGAGTCAAGGAGTTTGTTTCAAACCGTTGAAAGTTTTTATTTGCAACATTCATGCTCAATCTTATGATCTTGTCACCCAAGTTAAAGTACTAACAAAGCATATAAGAAATCAACTCTATCTTGTTTAATGTGCCTATGGTTTGGGTTCTTGTTGTTTTTCCACTTGAGAGCCATGCATTTGATCTCTACATTCACTTTTGCAAGTAGGACACACTTTGAGCAAAAAGGTGGAGAAGTATATCTGTCTCTCTAAAATTTAACAAGTGAATGTCTTACGAGCATGCACAATAAACAAGATCTTTTGCCCTCCGTCCATGCTCATCTTCAACTTGTGAGACCCGGAAAAGAACATGGGTGACACCATCCCACTCACGGCTATCATGATGAAATAATACACTCAAGGAAAAGACAAGGTAAGAAGTCTTGTTCAGAGGACTTAAAACATTGAACCCTCGCCGGAAGGTAAGATCGGTAGTTATCCATATTTAGTGCATAGCATATTTACTTCCTTGCATTGCATTATCATTTTCCTTTAGCATATTTACATTACAACACTAGCACTGCATTAGAAAAAGAAAATAAAATATTTGTTTGTTGCATAAAAAAAATCTAAGCCCCATATGAGTAATTTTTTATGGCGTGTAACAACCTGAAAGGATATTTATTGTGGTGGCATAAAAATAAAATAAATATGCATGCATCATCATTCTTTATCTTGCATAGAAATAATAAAACCTCAAAAATATTTAATCTTTATGAACTCACGCCTTTCAAGGAATAATCATAATCCTTGGCAACAAGAAGCTAAGTGGCTACATCCACTAACGCCTAACTAGTTCCACTAGCTTTGTTGTTTATTTGAGTCGAGAAGGATTTCAAGGAAGAGAGGCATGACACATGGTGTCAGGCGTTAAAGAAGATCGATCGGCCCACCATCACGATCTATCTCTACTTCCAACCATCGAGAACATTTAAGACTATGTCAACATCTAGCTTGGGGAGTGCAACCCCCATGTATCGAATAAGTATCCTCTATCCTATTTAATATTAGCTAGATTTGTTTGTTTTATTAGAAAGACATAAAAAAGATGCATAACTATGAAAACCAAATAAAAAAGAATCTATCTAGTCTTTTATTAGAGTGTGAGAATAAAATAAACTCTAAAGATAATCTCTAGTCATAGAGATGATGAATAGTTGCTCCGTTGTAATTCCTTTTTTGAAGCCCTACCTTTCAAGCTTAATTTCTCTCGAGTTTTTAATGCAACTGCTTTTTGACTTGAGATTTGCTCACGAACCTAAAACACATGGGTAGCAAATGCTTGCTCTAAAGTCTAGGTGATTGACGGATATGATATATGAGAGTTTGATGCATTTGTTTATCTTACTCCTAGTGATACTAGATTTACGGAGATTTATCTTTTGAAAATTAAAAGTGCACATGATGAGTTTCACAATATGACGAGTGTTGATTCTTACCACACCATATATACATGCTTCTTAGATTAGGAAAACCCCTTTTGATATATATAGGCTACGCTTACTTTGTATTGAGTTTGGTCAATCTTTGTTGACCCCTTGAAACTTTAATTAAATGCTTTGCTACTCATCCACTCCACTCTATTCACTTGCACTTATGCTACTTCTACCCTAGATGCGCATCCACTAAATATCCACCATAGATCCACTAAAAATGTTCTACTCCTACCTAGGAGAAGCAACCAAAAATATTCCCCACACATCCACTTAGCCAACACCTCATAAAGCTCCTTTATCCTTTGTTTCTATCTCTCTACAAGTTTATTGCAAAAAGGAGGCTTGGGTTGTATAGTCGAAAAAAAGAGAAAAAAAAAAAAGGGGAGATGAAAAATGGACAAAAGTGTCCTACGGCGGCGGTAGAGCCTACCTCCCTAAAAAAGAAGAATAAAGGAGAGTTAAAAAATGGACATGTGTCAAATAAAACAATGGGATGCGTAGATGCCGCCTCTCCATGAAAAAAAAAAGAAGAAAAAAAAAAAAAATAAGAAAAGAGTATACAACCCAGGTTATCCCAAATACTTTCAAAGTCTCAAAAGAGAGATATGTTTCCTACAGGAGCAAAGTAGAATTAGGCTTTCACTTCATTAAGCCTCATACACCTATCATCATATTCATTCCACTACACCATACACATGCACATGCGGTATGACTCGTGACTTTGGATCCATTGCTTGACTTCACAACATATGCTTGGTAAGTAGATTTAGTTCTCTCCCACCTATGAGCTCCACATATAAGCCTTAGATATAGGCGAGAGAAGAAGGCATAGTGTCCCTCTTGCCTTATTCAAAAATACCACATATTATGAGAAGACAAAATAGCATTATTGCTAAGTGAGGATCCACAAATACCACAAATGAGAGACTTGTAAAGGGTCATACTAAGGAACTTTGAGTTTTATTACGAAAACCTGCACCAAAAACTCTGGAATGATAGTTGAACAAATAGTTTGAGACATGGTGGCTTGACTTGATTGTTCT
The DNA here is from genome assembly GCA_015847255.1 of Hyparrhenia diplandra. Taxonomy (NCBI): domain Eukaryota; kingdom Viridiplantae; phylum Streptophyta; class Magnoliopsida; order Poales; family Poaceae; genus Hyparrhenia; species Hyparrhenia diplandra. Next base: position 258,063 of record JADLZK010008413.1, on the reverse strand, counting down.
ATCTTTCAATTGCCTAAGATCCCAAAGAAAAGGCTATAAGCTCTATGGTTAAAAGGTAATATGGGTAACTTTGAAAGTTGGAATGGTTTATTCTAATACGGAGGAGGAAATTTTGTTTGAATGCATATGTACTTTTGAGGCGTGAAAGCGTTGCGGCAACTCGATCCATTGCTAAGTTTGGCTTTGCTAGGGACTAGCAAAGGGTATGCTAAGGGAGCTTGTTGACACCTCTTATAGCATAAAATATATAAGCTTTTAAAACTGAAATAAGGGCTTAAAATGAATATCAACATAGTTTAGGGGCTTGGTGACATAATTCCATGAGTTTTGGTGATTTATATATTTTTTAGGGATTAAACAGAATATGCCCAAGAGTTTGCAAGCTCTACGACATAAAAAGACTTATCTGTGGAAGCAATCTAACTTGAAACCCACGCAAAAACATTCCGAGAGACACGGAAGGCCGCGACCCACGATGGGGCCCACGGCATAGGGCCAGGGGGACCACGCCATGGGGCCCATAGAGACCTCAACGGCGTCGGTTCTAACGCCATTGAGGATCAATCCTGTCCATCTATCAAGGTCTTGGATCCAAGGGCTATGGTGCATCCAATGGAAGACTCTAGAAGGCCCAGGACACGGTCGCCCATCAAAGCCTATGTGCATTAGCATAATGCATGGTGGAAAAGGTTAGTACCACATTGCCTATGGAACTAGGAGGGAGGCACGGGGCCCCTATATAACAAGACCCCCCTGCCCCCAGGTGTGAAACCCTAATTGATTCCATTCATTATCTCTTGACTTGTTGGTCTTGGAGGTGTCCCAATGTGAGGACAACCTCTCCACTAGAAAATTAGGGCTAGACTCTCAATGTAGTAGATTAGCAACTAGAGAGTTAGGGAGAGGCGGAGCTATGCTCCGGTTACGGAGGAATCTACTGAGTTTGGTATGTCTTGTATCCTTTCTTTTTGTAAGACATTATGATTTATATATTTATCTTCTCTATTTACTTTCATATCTTTCATATAATTGGTTAGCATAGTTGTTATGCCTTTGCATGGGATCTCCCGCTCGCGACGAGTGCTTTAGTTAATCGTATGTGACTAGAGTAGTAATTAATAGTGTAGACATGGTGTCTAAACTAGAGATTACACTGAGATTGCACCCAACCCTCAGTTGTTTGTGGTAGCCCCGTGGGTGACAAAGCCGATGGCCGATGTATTCCACCGCGTTCGGGTTGGTGATTGTAGGACCTTGCCAAACCTTCTAGCCCCCTTCTCATCCCTTTCGTGGCTAGTGCTTTGGTGTCCCAAAGTGTTTTGGTATGATTGCTATCATAGAACCTAAGTAATAGAGAAGTACATAGGAACCTAGATCTCTCCTTTGTCCTCTCAACTTGCTTTACACATTATTATCATTAGAATTCTCTTGTGTGTTTTATATTATGCATAACTCTTATCATAATCATTTACCCCCTCACTTTAGTTTAGTGGTTTGCTAAGTTAGTCGATGCATGATTGTGAGTTATTAGATTCATTAAACGCAACCCCTGTGGATACGATACTCTAGAATACTCATCCTAGGGAAAAGCTACAATGGTAGGTGTTACGTAGCCAACATGAATCCTTCATATTCTTTTAGCACTTAATAAATACCAACAAGCTTTTTTGGCGCCGTTCTTGTGAGCATATTTTGCGATAAGATTTTTAATAATGATCTTGATGTCTGCTAATTTAGTGTATCGTAAGCTTTAGTAGGATTATCATTGTTACGTTGAGTTGTGGAATAGACGGGACAAAAAAAGTCGTTGCGACCTTAGGCAAGATTCCACAAGAAAAATAAAAAAAGATTGAAGAACCCGGGGTCCACGATCATTAAAGATTCATCCGTGCGCCATCCCGCTTATCCACGCCGCATTTGCTCCCCGACCCGCAGCGTGCGCGGCGCCTTCTTTGCATGGCGTCCCCAATGCCCGGCGCCGCCACCCTCTTTGCCACCGATCTCGTCACCACCACCTCAATCCTAGCCGCCGCCCGCCCGTCTACTCGCCCGGTGTCACAACCGTTGGAATCCTTTCGGTTTGTGACAATTTGCTTTTATTTGTGCAGTAACAAATGTACACATGCTCTAAAGGGCCTCCATTTTTAGTCTTGCCCTAGGCCCCAAAATCTCGGGGCCGACTGCTGGCGTGTGGAGCCATTGGACAGCGCATTATTGGGGTGGCGACGATCACATCCCAGTGCATGATCGAGCTAGCAATTGATGTAATGGCTACTACTATATTGGTTGATGGCCTACTTCTTTTACTTTGTAGCTGGTCAAGTGGCAATTATATATGGGCATGGCCGGAGCCCGTCGGCCGCCGTGGCATTGTTTTGGCCCGGCCCGAAACACGGCCCAGCTTACCGAAGCCCGTGCGTGCGCCACCTGGCCCGTGGCATGGCCGAACGCATTGATCGCAAAACTATTATACATGCCACCGCTCCAATCCTGGGCCCACTAAAGGCCCGGCCCCCTCACCTAAATTCCGTCTGTCTGCCGTCGCCACCACTCGCGGGACTCCACGATCCCCGCGCCACATGTGGTTCCCATCCCCATGGCGTGACGCGCATGCGACAGCGGCGCCACCTCCACCTCCGGTCAAAAAATAGCCACCGCCACTTCCGTCCAAAAATAGCCACCGGTACCACCAGCTCCTCTCTTTGGCGCGCACACATCCTCACTCGCCCGCAGCTGCGCTCAGCTCGGCGCCGCTGCGCTCACGCTTCGGTGCTCCTGGCCCGGTCGCTCGGCGTTCTCCGCGGAGGCGGGCGGCCAAGCCACAGCGTTCCCTCGGCGGCTGCGGTCGCGAGCGGCCTTCACCGTGTTAACATGAAGGCGGCCGACGCGGCCGCGAAAAACCGTCGGCCGGGCGTGCCGCCGCTGGGCGGCGGCGGCCGCGAGCACGACCCGGCGACGCGGCGGCATGGCGACCGCGGCGGCGGGGCGGGCGTCCTGCGAACGGACGTGCGGCAATGACCCGCGGCGCCTTGCCGACGAGCCGTCGCGGTGTTAACCCCATCTATAGTGGCAATCATACTAGAAATAGCTAGGCCTCGTTTAGATGGCAAATTTTTTTGCCAAAAACTTTCAAGTTTTTTAGACCCTCTCCATCACATCACATTAAATACACCCAAAAGACATATGTTTGGAGCGATAAATATAAGTAAAAAATAACTAATTACATAGTTCTATTGTGCATCACGAGGCGAATCTTTTGAGCCCTGTTAGTTCATGATTGGATAATATTTATCACAAACAAACGAAAACGTCTTTACGATTGGTGTGCAAAAGAGTTTTAACGATTGCTTTTGGCAAGTTTTTTTATCACATGTCAGGTGTGTCGACTGGCTAGGACTAGCTATTAGGGCATGTACAACGCTGATTAATGAGCCGTCTGTATCACGGAATATTTGCAAAAGACCCTTCTCATGCAACAGCCGAGGCAGGGTCGTCGTCTCATCAATCGACAGCTTTGGCCCGTGCTCCGAGAAAGCAAAGCTGCCAGCGTTTCCCGTGTGCTGGTGCTACGAGCACCTTCTCCCCATATCTAGTACAGAACGTGCATATCATCTCAACCTCATAAAATCCATTTAAAATCAAAGTAAAATCTAAAAATCATGCTTTAAAATTATTTAGGTTCGTTTTGATCAGAACTATATTATAGTTGCAATAAAACAAATGTTACACCTTGAATATTGGTTATGTATTTTGTTTTCATAACTTCTGCTGTTAATATATTTTGAAAATTGTTTTGTTACTCGTACGGTTGTGTGACTTTTTATCACTACAAGAAATCTGTTAATCCGTGACGGATTCTCGTAACGGATTTACTGGTCGTCACTGCAATGGATATAATTTGTGATAATATTTTGGTTTTAGTCACGGATGAGCCCAATGGATATTCCACAGCCCGTTAACTTGTGACGGTTTTATCGGGACCGTCACCATGTATGATTCTACATTTATCATACTCTAGTTAATATTTAGTGCAAAAGAAAAATAAAAAAATATGATTGCGAGAAGAATTAAACCCAAAAGACGATTTGTTAATTAAAATGCCTTGTTGCATTTATATATGGCGATATGGTAAAACTAAAAATATTTTGCATATATATGGTGTGGATAGGAAAAACTTGCGGCACGTAAAAACCTAACACCTGCAACAATACTAGCGACTAGCCATACTTCTTCTATGTGACTAAATATGGACTTAAGTGTTGCATTAAAAAATAAACTTTGCTTTGATTTGTTTGCTGCCAGCCGCATGATTTTCTGTTTACTATGTCTTTTTTTTTTTTTTTTTTTTTTTTTGCCTGAAAAGACCAACTGGAGCCACAAGCGCTTGTTAATTGGGCCGCACGCATCCCTGCGGACCGGCGCACACGCACAGGAATTAAAAAAAAATTCAGAGAGCAACCGCCAACCGGCCGAACCATAGGGCCATAGGGTGCAACTAGTACTTCTTGTTTTTAATACTTGCACCATGTATATTTAACTGTGCGGAGCGCGTGAAGGTAAAAAGTGACCCAAGCATCACCGTTAAGCGTTCAGCGCAGAAACAGCAGTGGCAGGGTGGCCCATTTCCTCTCGACGGGGACATGTAAGCCAGGATAGAAGGGCCCATGCAGCGTTTTTTTGCAACAGACGGGCCCATGCACCTAGGGAGCCTACGATGCAAGACAATAGTACTTCAACAGCATTTGCGAACGAGCGGACTGGAGGAGCCGTGGCCCAGCCCAACCATGGAGCTGAAAGCACGTTGCAAATGGGCTGAAAAACAGAATACAATTGGGCTTGAGAACAAATTGCAAATAGGATGAAAACAGGCTAAAAAGTGGCCCATCCCTAATGTTGGGCTATAAATGAATGGGCTGGTATGGTGATGTCATCACCCACGTCACCACCATCCATGTCATGATACACATAAGCAACCACGATGACATGGCAATTCATCTATGACGGTTATTTTTTTTCGCCACGGGGAAATGGGTTTGAAATTTGGACTAAGCGGGCCTCGGGCTCTATGATGACGGATTCAATTCAATCGAATCAGGTTAATCTGTGATGGATGGATTTGATAATCCGCCACCAGATCAATCCATGACGCTCAATCAGTGATGATTTTGAAACCATCCGATTTTTGTTTGTTGACGGATTTTCGGCAAACAGTGACGAAAAATTTCCATCACGGATTAGCAAGATTCTTGTAGTGTATAAATATAAAAACTATATATATTTAAAATATTGCAATCATATTTCATGTATTTATGCTTGATCTAATTTGCATCAATTAGCAACACAAAGTATACAAAAAATAATGCTCATGATTGATCAAGGCCACATGCAACATGAAAGGTCCTAATGGCTAGAGGGGTGAATAGCCTATTAAAAATTCTTGCAACAACACTAAGCACCCTGGATTAGTAAATAAGATGGCGTGTAACAAATAAGCAAATGCTTCAAGCTAGCTATGCAAGCCTCTAGCAATTCTAGCAATTCTATGATCTCTAACAACACTCAAGAGCTAGGTTTGCTAGGTTACTCTAGGTGGACTAGATATGCTAACTAATTCTACCACTAGGAGCTAACAAGGCTAAGCTAAACAAACTAGCTACTCAAGCGAACAAGCTAAGCACCCTAGCAAGATAAACTACTAAGTAATGCAAAAAGAGGTGCTAGAATATAATACCACTTGGTTGTGGGCAGAGGTTGTGGGCAATCACCGTGTACAAGAAATCTCCAACGAGCAAGAACAATGACATGATGATTTTCACGAGGTTCACGTGGTTATCGCAAGACGCTAGTCCCCGTTATTGGCGACACACCCACTTGATGGTTGCTAAAGCAATGGACGGTGCCAAATCGGTGGGAGCTCAAGCACACCCAATCACAAGAGGGGCCAAACAAGCCCGCAAGCAATCCACTAGTGCTCCTTTCACGCCTGAATCTCCCGCGGGGGTAAGGAACGACCCCTCACAATCACCACCGGTGTGGCCTCGAACAAGCTCAATCGAGGCTCAACACAGCCTCTTGCTCCAAGCAGCTAGGAAAACAGGGCAAATTCCCAAGAAAACAAGAATCCTTCGGCTTCTCCAAGGATGAAGTGCCTCTAGATGCAACCGATGCAAGCAATGCACTTCTATCACTCTCAATCTCACCAAGAATCCGAGTTAGTGATGGGGAGATGAGTGGAGAGGAATCTCACAAGCTCAATAGCAAGTTGGAAGCTTCAAATGTGCAAGAGGGAGGCCTAGGAACCGGCCAATCAATATATATAGCCCCCCGCTCCACGAGATAGAGCCGTTGGTCTTCAAATTGAGCTCTCTGGGGTGGCCAGGACCTTAGAGCCGGACTCACCCGGCCCGAGTCCTGTCGCGGTCCGGTCATCGCTTCCGTCACTACTGACAAGGTCGGGCCCTGGGTGGCGCCCTCCTCCAGCGTCCGGTCGATGCTTCGGATGATGGGATGCATCCGATGGTTTCCGGTCCCAAATTGTCCCGTCGTCCACCGGCGAAGACGATTTACACCCTTCTACGTTCTTTTGATCGGATGCCCCTAGCCGAGCCCAGGTGCGTGCGTCAGGTCACCTTCTCGGCGGCTTCTTCATCTTTTTCTTTGCTCTTTGCTTCAAACTTGCTTCGCCTCTTACCATAGGTTGCCAACCGTCCAAGATGACCACGCGTTATCATGCATGTTAGCTCGTCGATAAGTTAGGCAAGATCGAGTTAGTGCTCTCATTGTCCTAAATGCAATATGCAAGTCAATTGGACCTAGAAGCACTTCACCAAAGGATTGTCGCGGCATTCCCTCTTGATAGTCGGCTATCTATCCTATAATGTGATCACACGCTCTATCATGTCTTGATCACCAAAAGGAAAACCCTATCAAGATACCTTTGCCTTGATCTCCCCTTCCTCTCAAGCCGATCATCGAGCTTGACGATCCATCAAGTCCACCAGGCATTGTCCATGCTCATGATCATCATGCTCCTTGTCATCCACCTAATCCTATCTCAAGTCATACACTTAGAGCAAAGGATTAGTCCACAAGTGTGTCATCAATTTCCAAAACCAAACATGAGATTTCACAACAATCCTTGTCTCGTAGGGTTGTATGAGTCTTTATATCCATTTTTGTATGCTAAATTTAAAGTTCCGGATGGCGTGTCGTGCCATCGTGGGTTGTACATGTCTTTAGGACTCGTCTTCGAGTCCTCGATGACACATCGAATATATATATATATATATATTCTAAATAATATAACACAAGAAAAATATAGATGAATCATTAATTATTGCTCGTATGAGCAAACAAACACTACTAATCCCACGCTAGCAAGGCCTTACGGTATATAAGAATTTGGACATCGAGAAGGCCGGATAACCATATGTGAAAATATATATTTGTAAAAAAGGTCATGCTGACTACCTCGACATCGGCTACAACAACGTCAACGTCATCAACATCGACATCGACATCAACAAGGCGGAGGCGAGCGCTGGGTACCCACGCTTGCAATGGCCGCGGAGGCTATCGGCGGCGGGCCGCATGGGGCGCCCTCTCAGGCGCTGCTCTAGGGAGCCACGACGAACCGAGGAGCTGCAATCATAGCGGGTGCCATCCGGTCTGACGCGACAGCGAGTGTGGACTCTCTACATTGGCATCGTCAATTACTTCCACCGCTACTACGTTTTGGCGGCTTCCACCTGCTGAAGACATCCTTATGGAGCAAAGGAGTTCCCCTACGGCGGCCGCGATGGGCTTCCATCTTCCCGGCGACCCCACTAGAGGAAGCGGGCCCTCTAGCAAGCATCACAGCTTATGTCGGTGCGCCCGAATGTCAAGCTAGATGATGTCACGGTGCTCCTCTTTGCCAACAACGAGGCGAAGTTCCTACACATCGACAACGTCTCCATCGGCCGCCCCCCCAACTTGGGCTAGAGGTGGCGATAATAGCTGCGACCTCCTCTCGATTGATTGACCACGACACCCGGCCCGTCAATCCATCCGCGTGTTACGCGGTAGATACACGCCTGGGTGTCACGTTCTATGACCTACTCCATCAATACCCGCTAGCCTCTCGTTAGATGATTGAGATGTGCACCATCTTGAGCAACACCATCATGAAGGCCGCAGGGTGGCTGGGCCTTTGGTGCACCCTCCGTCGGCTACAAGTTCGACATCCCGAGCCCCGACTTCTCCTTCGGCGATGATGCCTTAACGTCAAGGAATTCAATGACAAGATGGGTCGGCTACGCTGCGCTACGGTCCTAGTTCCTCGCCCTCATCGGTCGCCCCACGGCCCTCGTGCCCGGCCCGGGGGTTGGCGGCCCAGGGACATCTTGCCTCTCGTCGAGCAGGTAGGGAGATGTCACGCGATGCAGGCCCGGCCCGCCACGGGGCGAGGCAGCCCGCCGACTCCTAAGGGGAGGTGGCGACGGGGGCGCTGCCGGCGTACCCCGGGTCCTCTCCCGCCTCTCACGTCATTGCCCGAATCGGATTAGGATTAGGACTTTTTGTGTGCGGGAGATATTCAATCTATAAGGAAATCTCCTATTAGGAAAAGAATAAGAGTTTGCTTATAAAAAGGTATTACGAAATATAATTAAACCTTTAGGGTGCTTGAGATACAAGTCCCATAGAAGGGCTATATAAAAGGAGGATGTAATCTCTTCGGGACAAGCAAATAAAGGAAAATATTCCCTTGACCCCCCAGCCGCCCCCCTCACACCACACGTCGCCGCCGCCACGCTGCCCTAGGGCAGCCACCCCAACCGCCACCGGGCCCCTGGCGGCCGCCGCCGTCATCGCCGCCGCCCCTCCCCGTCGCGGTGTGACATCTTGTTTGGTGCCTCAACCGGGATTAATCTATTTTATAGTCCCCATCCCAAAATGGCTTGGACAAAAGTCATGTACTTAAAGTCTCTGTTCTCTGTATGATTTTGTGATTCCTCACTTAGGGCTGTTTGGAATGTAGTTTTTCATAGGAAGTTTGGAGGTTCCTATTCCTATAGGAAAAAAAGCATGTGAGGGTGTTTGGAACACGGGATTGACAATTCCTTTCCTCGGAACCATGGACGTAGATGCTCATTTTACGAGGAAAGAAAAAATCGGTCGATCTTCATGTTTTCTTTTCTGCGTGGTTGCCCCAACACGGACATCGAGAGAGAGAGAAAACGAGTTAATGACGGGATATGAGGAATGCGGCTAGCATCCTGTCGTTGTGGTGACAAGTCCATGCATTGTTTCTTGTGTTAATCACTTTGCCATGGGACCCACCAAAAGTTAACTTTCTGTATTTTGATTCTGTGTTCCAAACACCTCTCCGTTCACTTTCTTCGTTTTTGAAACCTATAGTTTTTCACATTTCACTCCACCCTATTCTCAGTGTTTTTTTACCTTTCCTACTTTTTATTTTTTTTTTTTTGTATTCTGCGTTCCAAAGCAGGCCCTTGGGGCCTTGGTTGGAACAAAGGATTTCAAAATAGAGGAAAGGAAGAAACTTTTGAATAAGGTATGATGAAAAGTGAAAAACTTCTGAGATTTCAAAACACAGGGATTAGAAAGTCTAGGGCCATTTTGGAACGCGAGGAATCCATAACATAGGAATCGTGAGATTTGGACAAATATGAGCAGCGACTAGCGTCAAATTAAGATGAGAAAGCGATTAAGGTGAGATAATTATTGCAATCCTACTAGTATCTTTTGCATTCATCCATTCTTATGCATGCATGTATTAACTAGTTCTATTTTAGTACTAAAATTACGTGGCACACAAAGGCTGAGCCACATCCTTTCTCCGTGCGTTCTTATCCGGTCTGGCTCCCTATCGCTACGCTTTCGTCCTTATCTCTCTCGTATCGAGCGGCCCACCGACCATGACCTTGAGAAAAAGCCCGGCCGGCGGCTGGGGCGAATAAGGCGGAGCGGCCGGCGCGTCGGCGGCACGGTGGCGCCGCGTGGGTGGGCGGCGGCGGCGTAGTTGTCGGTGCGGCCGGCACGGCACGGCACCGGTGGCGCGGAAGCGGGCGATGTCGTGGTAGCCAAGCATGGAAGCGAGAGCGGGGTGGCGGCGTGGCGTCGGTTCTTAGAGTGATTAGCGGTTCATTTCTTTCTTCTCGTATGATTTTCCTCGGGCAAGCGAAAGGAAAACGAAACAAGAGGTGAGAGTGGATGCTTTTTCCCGTGAAATCACGTCTTTGCTACAATATTCGGAGGAAAGGATTCATTCGTTTCCTTCGTTCCAAAGGCCTCCTCTTCTTCTTCAAAAGCATGCTTAGACGCGTTTTTATTAAGCGAAAAAGAATTTTACAAACCATGGTTGATTCGGTAACCACGGCGATTACAGGGATCACCACCCCTACTTCTACCGGAATTTTACAAGAGCGTTACATTGGAACAAACTTGCGACAAGAGAGAAAATAAAGAGGCGAAGCGAACTAGCCGGCCTCCTCATCCGCAATCCCACCATGTTGAGATCCATGGCGGAGAGGTCGATCCCACCACCTAGTAGGGCCTCGGCGACTCCTCTTTTGTTCGATCATCTTGCCCCCGACGCAACCACAAAATTCTGCTCAATTTCAGAATCCACGGCATCATCCTCCGACCTTCTCGCCAAGCGTCTGAAGCAGCACCTTAGCGCTTGCACCGTTGCATTGGGGCGCGTGGTTTAGCCGCAATCGTCTCTCCTCCGCGAGGATGGGGACACCCGTCGCGGGGGAGCGGCGTAGCGTGGAGCCCTAGCCTCGATGAGAGGAGTGTTGAGGGATGCATATCCGTGCCTCCAGCTCCTCACGGGTAGCGCGTTGTCACAAACTCATCCATAGACTCACGGACATCATCCATGGATCTTTGGCTGGGATGGTCGGTGTCCACGACGAGATCCCGGCGAGGCGGGACAACGGTCGTCGGTCTTGGGAGGGTGACCTCCACGACCTCAAAAGAAGCACCGGGCTTTGTGCTCCTCTACCACAAGTGGGCGGGCGAACTCGGCCGCCAGCAAGTCTGCCCACCCGATCGTCCGCCCGGCCCAGTGGTAGGCGGGTGGAGGTGGCGATCACAGGGCGTAGTGGCCATAGGTGTCGTGGCCGCCACTACCTCAAACCAACATGGGATCGAAGTCTCTCGGCTCCGGCGTCCCGTGGAGCCTAGTGAGGTCGAGGCTTAGGGTTGAAAGGTCCCTAGTAGTTTTTGGTAATTGAGTGACAACATTAGGTGAACTAATATGTGTGATTGAGATAATATCACGTGGAGATTAGTTCACATATGATGACACAATGAAGGAGCTTTATTGCACATGAGACATGACATGGAGTCATGTGACCAAGGTGGTGAAGATCAAGACAAGGCTTGGCTTGATGGACCGGTTGCAAGTGTGAAGGGCAAGTCGAGGGGCGGTGAAGCTTGGGCAAGACTTGGCGGCCGGATGGACCGGCCTTAGCGGTGAAGAGCAAGTGAGGTCAAGATCGATGGACCAAGAAGGTCATGTGATGATATGAGGTGGATCATATCATTCTTGATTGTGTTGGTGCATATGTTGCATCGGCACTTGGAGATGGGAGCGGAATGGAAATGCGCAAGGCAAAGGTATAACCTATAGGGCATTTCATTTACGCCCGGTCATGAGGAGCTTAAGAAGTTTATGACCGGATTTAGGATAGATGACCGTACTATCAAGAGGGGCAAAACTTGTTTGCATATCGGTCATCTAGTACCACTGAGTGATCTAACTTTATGATGTGTTAGGATCGAATGGCATGGTGAGATCAAGAGAAAATTCCTTCGAAAATGATTGTGAAAATGCTAACACACATGCACATGATGATGTACACTTGGTGGTGCCGGCACATTTGCAAAGGAGAAGTTGTTTTGGTGTTTCTCGGACACTAGGACTGCTCTTGGAGTGGAATACCGCTTTGATCTATGGTGCTTTGGATCAAGTAACCATATGGGTTGTGTAGTCCTCTAAGTAAGCTTTCCATAGAGTCTTAGATCATCGAAACGAATTCGGATGAAAGAGTTATGGTTGTTTGATCGGGCGAAGGTCCTGCTAGAAAAAAAGAGCGCCGGACGCTGAGACTAGTGTAGGACAGCGTGCTCGCGCGCAAGCGCTGGTGCGTTCGGTGCTTGTTGCTGAGCATCCGGCGGCGTCGGTGGGTTTGCACCCTCTGCGGACCGCGTCCGGGGCTGCATCTGGCGCGGGCCCCGGCGCTATTGAAAAAAGTGCCAAGCGGCTGGTTGCTCGGGGCTGGTTGAGCGGCGCTGGCGAGTCCGCCGGTGGCGCTGGCACGTCCGGTATGATGAAGAAAAAGATGGATTTCGTCCCCAACGGCTCTATTTCGATGGGGGCCTATATATACTTGTTTGGCGGCCTTGGGAGGTTGGTTAGCACACTTGAGCCTTGGTGGGGTATAGTGGTGCTTGGAGAGCCCTCTACTCTCTCTACCTTGATAGTGTTCATCCAATTGAGTGAGTGGCGATTCTAGTGCGATTGCTTTGAGATTACATCATGTGGCACTAGGTGATCGTGTTGCAAGCCGGTGTGCTTGTTACTTTTAGAGGTTGCCACCTCCTAGACGGCTTGGTGGCAAGAGGCTCCATCGAGGCACGCAAAGAAGATTGTGTGGTGCTCCTGAGAAGAGATTGTGAGAGGTTCGTGCTCACCTTTGCGGGGATCGTGAAAGAGCAACTCTAGTGGAGCGTGTCATTGAGCTACCACACTTGGGTGGGCGTTCTCGCGGTGCCCTCTAAGGGATTGGCTCGAGAATTCCCATCTTGTGAGTGATTCTAGCGAGCTCCCACCGTGGGATTTGACACCGGCCGTTAAGCTTGTGAATCATCAAGTGGGTGAATCGCCAAACCGTGGAACCACCAAGGTGTCGGTCGACACAACGAGCGATAAGGGAAGTTGGCAAGCTTCCCGAGACCTTGGTAAAAAATCACCTGGTCATCTTGTGTCCACTCTTTGCGATGGTTTGCATTCTCTCTCACAAGCTACGCATTTACTTTGTTATATATCTTGTGCTTATGCTTGAGTAGTATAGTTGTAACTATTAAGCTTGTGTAGCTTGTTTAGTTATTTTGCTTAGCTTGTGTAGCTAGGTAATTTGAGCCTTTGGGTTAGACGTGTGTCGCCTTGTCCTTAGTGCTTCTAGTGAGCTTAGGTAGGCTTAGTGCTTTTGCTCATTAGAATTGTATAGGAGCTCACCATTGATTGAAGTACTTGTGCATAAAATTGTGTGACCTTGCACTCCCTCGCCGATGGCGAAGCGACAATGGAGGCGTGGAAGCGAGAAGCGGCATTGGGCGGCGGCGTGGCCTTACGGGCAGCGGAAGCAATGCCCTACCAGTCCGGCGGCATGGACGGTGCCATCTAGGGCGCTGCTTTTTCCTGACCGACATCGATGGCAATGGCCCCGATACCGGAAGTAAGCCCGTCGGCATCAACGAAGGGTCCTTGACGCGGTTGCTAGGACCGCGTCGGGCTCGTGGGTGCTGCGCCCGGGCCGTGGGCCAAGGCATTGTGCCGGGCAACGCGTTGCCCGCGTTCGGTCGACGCTTGAGCAGGCACCAGCGACGCCCGGCCTACGCCGACGCTACCCTGCCTCGCGGCCGACGCCGCCAGCGCATCCCACCTTTAGTAGCCGCACGGTTAGCCGACGGCAAAGACGCGGCGCTCGCGCCACATCCTCCCCGACGACCGGCGCGGCCCCCAAGAGCTTTGCGAGCAACATCCGGTAGGACAAGCACGCGGACGCAGGTGTGGGTTCGTCATCGACGTGGCCGCATCGGGGTCTACATCGCCCAAATAGCGACGCCTTGACGCCCCACCAAACTACCCTAGGATGGAAGGGGCGTGGGGAGAGCGGTTTTGGCCGAGGCAGCAACCACACCGTTGTCGCCGTCGTACTCGTCGGTCGTCATCGCCGTCGTCCGGGGAGCACCTCAACGATGACAAGGTCATCCTCCAACACCCTACGGGGTCGAAAGCAGAGGTCACTACAAGAATACCGATTTTTATGATAAAAACGACCTCATGATGGGGCCTAAAATCGCCATATAATGTGCCATAATACGACGGAAAACTCGTTGTCGTCACAAAATGCAAACACCATGACTATTTGTGGCGCTTTGAAAAATGATCGTCACATTATACTACCCGTTTTCGTCATATATTGTGGGCGTAGGGCACCCATGCGGCGGGGGTTTTTTATGACGCCCGGTTTGGGTGTTTTGTGACACGAATTCATTTCATCCGCGTAAAATAAATAGCAAAAAAAAAAAGCCAAAACAAATAACGGGAGTCTCGAACCCGGGGCGGCCGGGATGGAGGTTCAGCGCCTTGACCATTGCGATACGTGAGAACATTAGGCCCAAAGTGTAGTATAGGTTTTTAAAATTGCGGATCGGAGTCGGGTTGGCCAAGTGGGCCCCATCCGTCGATCACTCTATCCTTATTCACCACGTCACATTAACGGCGTTTTCACCCCCACCGTCACACCGTCACATTCACTCCCCTCCTCTCCTCTCGATTGATTCACCCCTTCCCTCTCCTAGGGTTTTCATGGAAATCGACCGCCATGGTCCGTCCCGGGGAAAGCGGGCGTGCGAGGACCTCACACGACGGGGATGTGGGTGCCGAGGCGGACCGCCACCTACGGGGTCCTCCGGCGACCATGGCCTCCACCTCGAGGAAGCCGTCGGCCTCCTCAGAAGGGCGTCGGTGGTGCGCAACCAAAGCGTCTTGGCCGTTGCCGATGCTATGGAGGCGGCGTGCACGCCAGGAGGAAGATCCCGGGGCGGGGGTAAAACCCCCCCGCCGTCGTCGACCAAGAGAGGGGCTGCGGCGTCGGCGAGCAAGGGCGGTGCTTCCACGAGCAAGGGCCGGGGGCAAGCCAAGGGCAACAAAGATGGCGTCGGGGACCAAGGGCGGGGCTTCCACGAGCAGAGGCAAGGCCAAGGCCAAGGGGCGAGGCCGGCTACCGGGGCAAGGCCAAAGCGCGGCGCGAGCATCGCGGGCTCGTCGCCTCGGCGTTGGAGATCTGCGGGGGTGCTTCGAGGGGCCTAAGCCGACTGTCTTCTTTGCGTTGCGGCACACTCCATGTGTCGTCGGCTCCACAGGCCCGATTACCGGCTCCGGCTTGCCATCATGGAGCGGCCCCTCCCGTGAAAAGTGCCCCTCCCCGCCCGGAGGAGGTAAGTGTTCAGTCCAACTTGATTTGTAGAATTTAGATTAGTTCATTTGTAGAATCAGAGTGCGAGAGGTAAAGATTTGGCCAATGATGCATACTGATTTTAGTAGATGGCTACTTGATTTGGTAGTTCGTTTGTAGAATCAGAGGTATGATTAGGTAGATAGCTAATGATTTGGCCAATGATGCATAATGATTTCGGTAGATGGCTCTTGATTTGGTAGTTTCTAATTTTAGTAGACCGTTATTGGCTAATGATGGATAATGATTTCATAGATGGCTAATAATTTGGTAGTTTCTAATTTGAGTAGACTGTTATTGGCCATGTGCATAATTTAGTGAATGCAATAATGAGATGATTTGCCTTTATGTGAACACTAGTTCTTCTACCTATCTATCTATTCATGTCGGTAATCAATATGCTTGTATCAACCACCGTTACAAAGAACAATTAGGTTAGGATGGTTGTTTGGTGCCCCACCAAGGTTTGGCATGTGGTGAAGGAAGGGTGTAAGTAATATATGCATGGAAGGGTGTAAGGAATATATGCATGCAAGGGTGCAAGGATTATATGCATGCAAATCGTTTAATGATTATATACATGCCAATGCCAACATGCCAAGGGTGTAAGGATTATGGTGGCTAGGAATTAATCAACCCCTAACTCAAGGCGATGGCCGTCGGTGGAAGAATAGGCATATTCCATGCCGTCCATTCATTTTTTTGTTTCTCATCTTCAATTAAAAGGCGGAGTCATTAGATATAAGAAAAAGGCGGACACAAATTAAGAGGCATGTGTTTGATCAAGTATTCACATAATTGATTTGCTTCGATTTTGCGGCGCCCGGTGGTACAAATTGGGAAAAGCATTCCTCATCACGGATTTTCTGAGACCGTTGGGGACCATCGAATCAATGCAACACTAGATCTAATCTAAGTGATGGCATATGATGGAATGGGGCCACGGTGTTGTTAGCCCAATGAGGACTCAGGTTTTTACAAAGCGACAAATCATTATTTTTCCCCTATGAAACTTATGTTCCTTTCTCAAATTCATTATTTTACTGACATGTAGTCATTAGATTATCCTATGATATATAGAAATGTGTTTTGGTATAATATCGACTCTTTATGTATTTATCATATGATATAGCATTGTGTTTGGTGAGTAACCTACTATATCCTATCAAACCGATCCCACTTTTCTCAAACTAATAACACTTTGCTTTTTGTTTTTAGACTTTCCGGATCTCCAAGACCGCACTCATGGCGCCATCAGCTTTGCCTCGATCCAGAGGCGGATTGAACGAGAGGCTCGCCATTACATCCCGAAGGTGGCGAGCTCACTCAATCGGTCCAAAAAAGGACCGGACCGAGGAAGAAGGTGGGCGCCGGCGGCAAGGACACGGGAGGGCGTCAAGTCCAAGGTTAGCCACCTCCGGCAGGGCATTGGGTGACGCCCTTTGGGCAAGAAGTGATGGCGTCCCCACGGAGCCCCTCTCGCAAGACCCACGCATGACCCACCCCGCCTTTTGGTAGCCCAATGTTTAGTGGGCTTATTATTTTGTGAACAATGTGTATGTATTGCTGGTGGCTGGATGGATGGATGCAGGGGGTGATCTTTAGATTAGTTAGTAACTTAGTGTATGTATGTGGCTGCATGGATGGATGCAAAACACCTATTTATTATTATATATGTAGGGATGGATGAAGAACAACTAATATTAGTGCTAGTGTAGGGATGGAGAACAACTAATATGTATTGAGTGCGTATATATATATTAGGTCTTTAGCTCACTTTTGTATATTATTATTCTTTGTTGTGATTAATCTTCCCTTTTCTTTTTGCATTTGGAGTTTCTAAGTTCATAGTCAATTGCTCATTTAATTTAGATTCCAAGGCAAAACAACATGTTGTGTTAATTTTAAATTTTTTGATTTGGATCCTCGTTTACAGGAAGAAAACTCTTACAAAATTAAGGATGCATTGCTCATTTGACTAGGAAGAAAAGCGGCAAAAAAAAAAAACGGGCGACTAGTGGTTTTTTGAACTACGCTTTCGAGCAGCTTGCTCGGATGCAAAAGTCACCTAAATACGGAATGTAGATCTCGATGAGTTATGAACTTTTAGTGTTCATGACTTTTTAAGCGGAGGCCGTCTAGGGCCTCAAAACTTCGTCCCACCAGTAAAATTTGAAAATTCGAAATTCGAGCGTCGGAAGTTCGAAAACTGAAAATTTGACTCTAATACCGAACGTAGGTCTTGAAGAGACCTACAAAACACGTGTTCATGACTTTTCAATTTGGATCCATCTAGAGCTTCAAACCGGCCCGAATCGCCCGATTTCAAATTGACCAATGTTTGACTTGGTCAAACCTCGGCCAAACGGACACTAAATGGCCTCGGATGAAAAACTTTTGAACACGAAGTTGATAGAACTTCGTCGGGATCTACATTCCATATATAGGTACTTTTTGCATTTGAAAAAGTGCTGGTGAACCTTAGTCGCAAATCCACGTATCTCACGAGAGAGTTTATACAACTCAGTGGGCGACTAGCGGTTTTGAACTACGCTTTCCGAACGCTTGCTCGGATGCAAAATTCACCTAAATACAGAATGTAGATCTCGATGAGTTATGAACTTTTTAGTGTTCATGACTTTTCAAGCGGAGGCCGCCTAGGGCCGAAAAACTCGTCCGACAGTAAAATTTAAAAATTCGAAATTGAGGCGTCGAGTTCGAAACGAAAAATTTGACTCTAATACCGAGCGTAGGTCTTGAAGAGACCTACAAAACACGTGTTCATGACTTTTTCGATTTGGATCCATCTAGAGCTTGAAAATGTAACACCAGGTTTAAGAACAAAACCCGGATGAAACCATATGTGAGCCCCGAAAGTCAAATCTCACATATAGTTTATAAATGAATGGTAATCAATTCACAATGCTTAAAATAAAACGAACCTAACAAAAAAAGACATAACCTCGGCTAGCGACGGCGGAAAGACTCTCTGTTCTTCGATGTAGGCACCACGAGGGGCCGACCGGCCTAGTTGATCACAAGCCTAACTTCTTCACGAGGTGTGGGGAATAGCAAGAGTGAGTCCATGTCGAACTCCGCAAAATATAGCTAGGCAATATCTACCCCAAAACCCATGATCATTATAACATAAATAATGAATAGCATGAAAGCGATAAATCATGAACAATTTAATAAGCATGTATAGCCAACGATTATAAACATCAAGTTAATTATCAACATAATAAGTATGTGATTCTATTCATAGATGTCTCAAGGCGTTCATGACCGCGAACACGGTACATTATAACAGTTTAATTAACTCTGCTTGAGAGGTGTACACTTTCACTACGGGTCATGGTTTCCACGAGTAGGTTCATGACTCCCCAAGCGAATGAAAACCACATAAAAAGCCTTTCAAAGGGGTTATCTAAGTATGCGAATAGCGATAGGGCTACAACCCATTCTCTTCGTTTGGTAACCATCGACACAAATAAACACTATCCCCTGACGACTAAAGCGAGCCATGTGACCCCCATAGGCATCTTGTATATCCCGGATGATCACAAATGAATAAGTCCTTATGGAGAGCTAAGAGCATCATAAACAAAACATAGCTCTTTAAGCCCTATGAACCATGTTATCAACAATTCATATTTAACGTTGATTGCATAAACATTAAGCAAGTCATAAGATCATGGTTTAAAGATAGCATATCCCACGAGAACTATACTTGCCTTAAATATAGATCCTTTCTTCAAGTCAATGCTTTCCCAAAAACACCTTCTTCATCAACTTCTTATAGATCACGGTCTTCTTGAGATCAACAACGTAAAAAACTCACCGTCTACTCGATTCCAATCGGCAACACACAAACACATGGATCCAATCATGCATGGCAAACAAGACTACCATTAGAACAGTACACCAACAGTGGGAAAACAGTTTAAAAAGCTTATAAAACTATTCTACACGTCACTACGATCACCTGACGTAAAGATCACCGAAATCGGAGCTAAAATGGCGTAGATATGAATTTTACAAGTTTATTAGTAATAAAATAATAAACTAAATATAAATTCGAAACTTAAAAGTTTGAAACCTGACCAACAGTGATAATAACATGTACAGAACGGAATTACGAATCTAACGCAATTTGAACAGGTCAAAACGGAGTTAAAGCGAGGAAGATATGAGGGTTTGAATCTGAGTGGCAATTCTGTAAATACTGGATATTTGATTTTCAGAATAATTAAAATCAGATTATGAATCTGGACAGGGACTGCATGCGTGAATACAAGAAAGTGGAGGGTATCAGCAAGATTACAAGGGTATGGTGAAACCTTGACCGTTGGATCTGGAGCCATTGGTTGGGATTAGATCGGAGCATATGTGTATTTGTATTGTATTTCTGGATTTACTTTTCTCAAGGAAATCGGCAAGAAATCAGATGACATCATGAAGGTAGATCACGTAGACAAGCATGATGCAACATGCAAGGACGTAGATGAATATGTATGCTTCATGATGGATGTAAAGAAGCTAACAAGCAAAGCTAGAAAGGCACGGCCGGCTGCTAGGGTCTGCTGTGATGTACGTATTTTCAGATTTGTTCTTGTGAAGCAAAACGGCCAGAAATCGTACACATGGCATCATCAAGCTAGATATGACATCAGCATGCAAGCTAGGAGGGTGGCCATGGCGAACGATGGAGCTTGGCTGGAGCTTTTATGTACACGCCTCGGTTTTCAGTTTTGCGATGTAAGAACACGCAGCCTGAACGGACGATTGATGAACTCACCTAGGACAACAATGAGGGCCGACGGTATGAGTGTGGCGTGAGTCTCGAGATGGTGGACTTGCTCCAGCTGCAAGGTTACGGCAGCGTACGTCGGGTGATCAAAATAGATCAAAAGTGAAGTCAAAAACGATCTCGGAGAGTTCGAATAGGAAGATAAAATCTGGGAGACTTGCTTACGAGGTAGTTGCAGTGGTGAACTCGCGGAAATTGATCTCGAGCTCTCGGCGAGATCCAAAACAGGGCAGAGGCGCAGCTTGGGTTTGCTGGCGGCGCGTAGATGGAAACTGAGAAGCAACACGCGGGGTCGACTTATATAGGGCTGGGCACGTACGCATACAAGGAAAGGATACTGGGATGTACAGAGTCCGCTGCCGTGATGGAGTCCAACTCGAACGAATAGAGGAAGGAACAGCGCTGAGTTGGTCCAGCGGTATCGGCCAGAGAGGGAAAAGGCAGCGATGCTGCTGTGCTTGGATTTGACCTGGGCCAGATCGACTGCAGGCCAAGAGAGAGGAACGAGCTAGCGAAGGCAAGGATCAATGCCACACGGGCCAAAGGAAAAGATAAATGGCCATCGGCTGTGAGAAAACTGACGGGCCAGCAATAGAAGAAGAAATAAAAATCCTTTCTATTTATTTGAACAGCTTTTCAAATGAGACTTTCAAAAGAATTTAAATACCTTTTTTAATCAAACCAAAGACCAAACAGTACAAAATAAACAATGCTTCAGCATGAATGCACAACCATGTTTCTAAACCTTATATTAAATTTTAATTTAATGAAAAATGTTCTTTTCCTAAATTTCATGTGCACAAAAAATACATAAATAAATCATTTTATTCTATTTCCAAAAAGAGGCAAAATTTGGCGTGTTACGAGAAAACTGGCCCGAATCGCCGATTTCAAAATGACCAACGTTTGACTTGGTCAAACCTCGTAAACGGAGCACTAAATGGCCTCGGATGAAAAACTTTTGAACCACGAAGTTGATAGAACTCGTCGGGATCTACATTCCATATATAGGTACTTTTTGCATTTGAGAAAGTGCTGGTGAACCCTAGTCGCAAATCCACGTATCTCACGGAGAGTTTATGCAACTCGTAGGCGACTAGTGGTTTTTGAACTACGCGTTCTGACGCTTGCTCGGGATGCAAAAGTCACCTAAATACGAATGTAGATCTCGATGAGTTATGAACTTTTCGTGTTCATGACTTTTTAAACGGAGGCCGTCTAGGCCCCGAAAACTGCCCCCGGCAGTAAAATTTAAAAATTCAAATTCGAGGCGTCGAAGTTCGAAAACTGTAAATTTAACTCTAATACCGAGCGTAGGTCTTGAAGAGACCTACAAAACATGTTCATGACTTTTTCGATTTGGATCCATCTAGAGCTTGGCCGGCCCGAATCTTGTAGATTCAAATTTTGATCCCTAGCTCTATCTACACCATTGGATGGATGAGATCAAGGGTTGAAATGAAAGTGAAACCCTCCCTCCCTGCCCTCTCCCTCTCCCTCTCTTTTCGCAAAACGAAGCGGCGAACGGGCTCCGTGGCGGGCGGCTAAAATTTTTAACCTTATCCTATCATCCCACCTACCCCCCCTCCTCCTCTCGATTCACTGCTCCTCTCTTCCTCTCCTAGGGTTTTCCGCCCGGCGCCTCCGCCACCACCCACTCCCGGGGCACCGTAGCCCACTCCCCGGCTTTGGCGCCGACCGCCATGGTTGAGAAGGTCCACCGTGCGGGACCCCAATCCCGTGATGGGGTAGTGGGCCGCCAGAACCCCAGCCGCCTACCGGACCTCCTCCTCCTCCTCCTCCTGGCCGTGGGAGCAACCTAGTCCTTTGCGCCATCGTCATCCACGGCTCGACCTGTGGCCACCGTCGCCGCGATGCGCCACCCGAGCCCTATGGTTTGAAGGCGGCCCCGACCTGCAAGATCTTTTGCATTGGCAACCTCGGCTCGCCATCGTGTCGGTGACCATCCGTATGAAATCTCCGTCGGTATACGACATTAGGCTGATTTCAGAGGTCTTTAGTATAGGTCCTAATTTTAGTACATTGTAGGTCTTAACTTGCTTTGTAGAATCGAGAGGTTTCTTTCATGGTAGCAAATCATTATTTCCCCCTATGAAACCCGATGTTGCTTTCTCAAAAACATTATTTTACAACGGCTAGTCTGTGGATACTGACTTCTGTTCGGTCACTTGGTGAGTAACTTACTAAATCCTATCAATTCGATGCAAAACTTTCTCAAACTAATAACATTCCATCTAATTGAGTAGGCCGTTATGGCCAATGATGCATAATCCGAGGTGGTTTGGGTTCCTTTATGTTGAATTCATGGTAGTCATAAAGCCATGGCTCACGTCCATTCCCAAGCAACCGAATGGTCCTTTGCCATTACGGATGGTCGGGAGTGGATGTAGCCATGGCTACTATGAGCTTGAGAGTTGGTACTTTATCTTTGAGGCTTGTGAGGGCCGGAAAGGTGCGGTACAAATGTGGTTTGTTCTCATTTAGTTCATCGAATCATCGAGAAACTTACATGCCTCGGCCAGATTGGACTTGTGAGGAACTGTGAGCTTTCTTGATGCCCCGAGGCCGAAAAGCTTTCGATGATTTCATGCCCTAAATGATGTCGTATTTGCAACAAGAGTTATGCTTTGATCCTTATGCTCCAAGCCAAAACATGAATTGTGATGAAACCATTGTGCGAGTCAACTATTAACTCTTAATCATGTGAACTTGTTGGGGCTTTTGATCGGTTTATTGTCATTTGCGCACTGGGCGCCTCTTTTGAATTATGGCCAATGATGCACGTGAGCACCTTTGTTCTTTGTCTTCACGTGGTCGATGTCGAATGTTCTAGCACCATCCGCTAGTTATGCAACAATTGTGTTGTGTCAAACTCAAGGCGACGACAAACGGTGGATGATTACGAACATACGGTACTTGACATGTGTTGACTTATGGGTGTTATTCATATACTGAAGCCTCTACAATATTGAGTGAAATTACTAGACCTATGATGCGAACTTATTTGCCATTGAACCCGTGGTTAACGTCCACTCATGCAACACTAGAGTCGATCTAAGTGATGGCGGGGGATGGATGTGAGCACGAATGTTATGGCTATTCAAGCCGAGGCTAGCATACCTAATCCTATCAATATCTAATCCTACTTTTTCCTAATCCTATCATCCGTAATCTTGTTGATCTACTCTATCCGGGCATTTCTTGTCTAATTGTCACTATTATTTGGTTAGTTATCCGATTATATATATTTTTTGTTGGTGTAATCCATTGCGTATCGAGGTGATGGTGATGACATATGGAGTACATGGTGGCTACAAGTCAGCACATTCATTTGCAAGGTGAGTACATTCATACATGATAGATATGTTGGTCAGTAGCACTAGGAATTGAAACCAGATTCTTTTTGACATGATTAAAATATACTATTGATTTTCATTACTTTGGAAAATTGCTTTAGAGTTACATGAGTTCATGCCATCAAATGAAAAGTGTGATTCCATTAGTTACTATTTGCATAGTACATTTTCCCCGGTGACTTCATTATTTTGTTTTTTTTGTTTGACAGCCGGCTGGTTTGGAACTTGCAATAGTTGCCGGCTTGAACTTTGCAATGGCTGGGCCGGTGGGTTGGAACTTGTGTATGGTGCGGGAACTTGGTGCTTGCAGTTGACTACAACTTGGCCCTAGATGTTGGAATTTATTTAGTTGGCTGGGTCATTTTTCTTTTAAGTTTTGTTGTATGTTTGTATGAAACATGTGTTACGGAACAAGCACTTTTTGTATGGTCATTATGGTAATATAATTGGTTTTGTGGTTTATTATTATCCCTATTATTATTGTTTCAATTTGGTTGTGCCCCCTAATATGGGCCTGGACCCTAGATGCAGGGCCTCACAATATGTGAGCTTCTAACCATGGTTAACTATCTATACATGACGACTTCTTATCGTCACAAAAACTAGCATAACCGACCTCTTAACCATGGTTAAAACACTATATATGACACAAGATTGTATTACAAGATCGTTGACCCGTGTCACAAAATGTAGTATTCTATGACAGAAGCGTCACTAAATGTTTTGATGTTTTGTGACGAGAACACCAAAAATCCGTCCACGCGAGACATTTTGTGTGGCCGATTATATGACAAAACCCATGACGGACGGATTCCGTCTTAACTACACTTTTTGTGACACATTTGGGCTATACATGACAAAATTCATTTGTCTTGGAATGTCGATTTCTTGTAGTGGGTGGCGCTGGCGGCATCCATCCCCGATGGGTCGGGGCGGGCCGGTGTCGGCGATGGCGGTGGGGGCGGCGGCCGGTGCCAGCGGCGTCGGAGGTGCGAGAGGCCCCCCCCTGCAGGCATGCGTGCTCGGCGAGGTTAGAACGGTGCCGCCGGTCCCGGGCTGGCTATGGCGGATCGCTCCGCCAAACGGGGAAGCCGGGCGAGGGGCTTGGCGGCGGAACCCGGCCCGGTGGAGCAGCCGGAGGTTGCGTCGCCCAAGGTGGCCGCCGGAGCCTAGATGATGGCCGGCGGGTTGGGGGCTGGCGAGAGAGGGGCCTCGATCTCGACCTGGAGAGCCAGGGCGGAGACCTCGACCCCATGGAAAGGTAGATCGGGCCGGGGAACTCGGATCCGGGCCGGAAGGGGTGGATTCGATGGGGCTGGACCGATGGAGACAGAGGCTGCGTTTGCGGCGCCACCAGGAGCAGGGCTCGGGTCGGGAGGGGCGACTCTCATTCGACCGTTTCGACCAAACGGCCTCCTCATTTTCCTTTCCTCCGTTTTCGTTTCCTTCACTTTTCCTACGAAAAACCTGCGTTCCAAACGGGCCCTTAACAGTATTACTGTGCAAAACATCTGATTCATGTTGGCTTATATAATTCGCCCTGCCTCCATTATTGGGGGTGGCTGACAACGCATCACATCGGTACATGATCAAGGCGGCAGTTGATGTAATGGCCTATTGCTATATTGGTTGATGGCCTAAGCGCCACCACAGTAGCTGGTCAAGTGGCTTTCATACTAGAAATTGCTATATTTTTGTCACGTGTCGAGGCGTGTCGACTATATTAGGACTTCGTACCTAATGACAATGTGTTGCATGCATCTATTTTTGGAATAAAAGCTAGAGAGAAACGAGGCGTCCCACTACCGATCAGCCTCTAAGCCGAGTGCCTAGGCATAGGCCCCAATACACTTGGCTTAGAAGAAGCTCGCCCTTTTTTTACGGCAAAAGAAGCCCCTAAGCCGAATGCCAAATATCGGTCACTTTCGGATTAGACTAAGTCGAAGTGTCCCGTTCTCATTACCGAGTGTGTAATTGACACACGTCAAAGAAAAGGAACCTAACAGTTGTCCGTGATAACACCCCTCTTTGCCGAGTGCCCAATAAGATGACACTTTCGGCAAAGAAAAAATATTTTTTTTAATTTATTTTTTTGTCGAAAGTGTCGGCCACAAACACACACGGCAAAAGAAAATTTATATTTTTTATTTAGTTTCTTTTGCCGAGTGGCGCGTCCCAAAGCCTACGGCAAAGCACGTGTCTTTGCCGAGTGTTCTTGCATGTGCACTCGGCAAAAGAGTGTTCTGTGTTTTTTTAAAACACTCTTTCTTTGAAAGTGTGATTACCATAACACTTTCGACAAAAAAAGTGAATCCTATGCCGAAGTGTTATGGTCATTGCACTCGGCAAAAAAGTTTTTTATTTTTATTTTTCCGTAGTACATATATAGCGATTTATAACCACATATATATATATATATATAGATATCCATAGTCCACATTTATCACAAATATATATATCACAATAATATCGCATATGTCATCACAACCATCCATAAACTAAAAGTACATCACAATTCACATAGTCCAACACAAAACAATCAAGTCCACTAATGTAGCCAACACACATAAAAAGTCCACTACTGTATGCGGGGCACAAGTCCATCATAAGCACGACTCACGGCGTGGATCCAGGGGCGCTCCCCACGAAAAGGTGGAAACTGGCCGGCCGAGAATCTCCCCCGAGCGCAGATTGACGTACTTCGGATGTGGGTCATTTTACGCCGCCCGATTGGTGCTACACAAAGAAAAGTACACTGTGTGAAACGGGATTTAAGATTGGTTATAAAAACTTATAAAAAGTTGCCGAAAGCGTGGCAAAAGCTAGAAATTTTGGCGGCACCTCCCTTGCACGGGGGAGGTCTATCAAACTGCAACAAAACAATGGCTTGATGGCCGACAACACATATCCATATGCACACACCGTGGTGCATTAAAGCCAATATTTCATTTGGATTCACATCCATATATATATTTAGAGGCTTCGTCTCGAGTTCAAGTTGTAGAAACTCACGGTCGTTCGATCGGCGGCGGGGATCCATTGGTGGCGGAGGTCCAAAAATCTGTGGATACAAGACCAACCCGGCCCGGAGGTGGGCGGGCGTGCCAGCCCGGCCCTTGAGGAGGGAGGCGCGGCCAGCGGTATGCGCCCGCCGCCGCCACCTCTACCGCCTCTCACGTCATCGCCCGAATCGGATTAGGATTAGGACTTTTTTGTGTGCGGGAGATATTCCAATCTATAAGGAAATCTCCTATTAGGAAAAGAATAAGAGTTTGCTTCTAAAAGATATTTCGGAAATATAAGGAAACCTTTAAAGATTGCTTGAGATATAAGTCCCATAGGGAGAGCTATATAAACAAGGAGGATGTAATCTCTTAGGGACAAACAAATAAAAAAAATTTCCCGCCCCCCCCCGCGTGCTACACGCCACCGCCCACGCCCCTCCCGTCAGCGGCTATGACATCTAGTTTGGTGGCTCCAACCGGGATTAATCTATTCTATAGTCCCGGACCCCAACACTTGTACACAAACGACTTTTATTTCCGGTTCATCTGGGGCTTTATTCCCGGTTGTAGACCCGGGAGTAAGGGTTGGGGAGTAAAGGTAAACGAATGGGGAATAAAGGCAGGACAAAAGACATGTAAGTCTGTTCTCTGTATGATTTTTGTGATTCCTCGCTTAACAGTATTATTGTGCGCAAAACATCTGATTCATGTTGGCTTATAATAATTCCCTTCCGTGTCGGCGTGTAGAGCCATTGGACCAGCGCATTATTGGGGGTGGCCGACAACGCATCACATCCGGTACATGATCGTGCTGACAGCTGATGTAATGGCCTCCTGCTATATTTGTTGATGGCCTAACTGCTACCCTGTAGCTGGTCAAGTGGCTATCATACTAGAAATTATTATATTATTGTCACGTGTCAGGCGTGTCGACTAGTCTATTAGGACTCGCCTCGTTTAGATGTTAGAAATTTTAGCAAAAGTAACTCGCGGAACTCGCGTAGCATTCGCATGCACTTTCGTTTGTTTGTGGTAAATATTATCCTACCATGGGGGTAACTAGGCTCAAAAGAATCGTCTACCATGTACATCTAAACTGTGTAATTAGTTACTTTTTTACCTACATTTAATACTACGAGCATATATAACTTTTGGTGTATTTAATGTGATGTGATGGAGAGAGAATGAAAAAAGAGTTAGAAACTTTAGCCAACTAAACGAGGCCCTAATGACAATGTGTTGCATGCATCTATCTATTTTTTTGAATAAAAGCTAGAGAGAAAAAAAAAAAGGCGTCCGTAGTCTCGGTGGCAGTGTGCTTTGTGCTAGTTTTCAATTACTAAATGTACAGCACATGTCTTCTATAAATGATGTTGTTAGTAGTTAGAAAATAAAAATAACGAAACAAGTGATCACACAGAGGACACATATATTTTATTTTATCTTTACTACGAAAGGAGACAACACTTCGTGCGGTAAAAATCTGTCCGCCCGTCGCCGCCCGTGCGATACCGCTCCCTCTCCGTAAAAATCGGCGCCGACAGGTGGACCCGTATCCCTTCCCCATCGGTCTTCCTCCATCCTGCTCGTGAGCCTCCCCTGCGTCGTGCGATACCGCCGCCGCTGCCGCGAGGTCCACCTCCGGTGGGAGGATTGTGCCGCCGCCGCCGCTGAGGAGGTGTTGAGTTGAGGCCCCGGATCGCCAGATTCCGCCGGGCTCGTTCGGATCGAGGAGACGGCGGAGCACTCGCGCCTAGGGTTTGGGCAAAGAGCACGGCGGCTGCCGAGGCCAGCTGGTATTCCGCAGCTACGCGCCATGGCCTCGCACCACCTTCGTCCGGCCCGCGCGCGTTGCCAACGACCCGCAAGCCACCGCGTCACGAGCGCTCGTCTTTCCCGTTGCGACCGCGCCGTCCAGCCGCAGAGGAGTCCACATCCGGAACTGGGGCTGCCAATGCCAGATACTCAAGGCGAAGGAATCCATAGGCCATATCTGCATGCTTCCTCCTCAGGTTAGTACATAGGTCTCTATCCCCATCTTCTCATTTTGATGACCGTTTTCCCCTTCTGCCACACATGTTCTTCGATTCTTTCACTCTAGGTGTGCTATTCGCAGGATTAAGATGATGCCTGGAAATTATAGATCGACCATCCAGGCCTGATGACGTCCTTCGACATGTACAACCTATGTTAGTTCAGTTGACTGCCTTTTTTTTTTGGCTGATGTGCAATGGCAATCTCTGAAAAATAACCGAGTGTAAGAAATGTGAAGGCAGCTAGCTTAAGTGGAGATAATTATCAAATTTGTGGAGATACATCTCGGCCTTTGTCAGACAGAGATCATGGCTTGATGTTATCATCGATGTCATCTAGCACCGCAGACCAGAAGGTGGTGATTTTCCAACTTCGTTAACTCAGTTGGGAATAGTTCTGCAAGTTTCATTTGTTCCTTTCTGATAAGCTATGTTTAGAAATCCTACTTTGTTTGCAGCATGTCTCTTATTGATGCCAGTTTTAATTTCAGGACATTTAAAGAGGTTCGCAGTTGTTAGTTTAACTTATTTTCAGGTTCGACGACCAACACATACAACAACATCAGTAAGCCTGCTTTACTCATCTAAAGGTGAGTTCGAGTTGTTCTCTTCAATATAGTATTGATAAGCATACCAATATATTGATCTCTTCAAGAAGTTCCAGAAAAACTGCAAGTTCACTTTCATAAAATTGAATCATAAATTGGTGTTTGATAATGATTTTATTCTCATAAACTTTTGTCAGAAGAAATTTATTATCCTGGTTTCCATGCTACTGCTACTCAGTACTAAAAAGAAATAATAACTTTGGAACATTTAGCTGTTAAGATGACAATAAGGGTTTAAGCTAGCAATCCATTTGTCTAGACCTCTAGGTTCTAAGCTGCAAACTAAGGCTTCTTTGGCAGGATTTTTGCAATATTACTATGATCAGGTGATTTATCAGATTTAGAAATTACATACATTGTTCTGGTGCCTCTAGGCCCTCATGTTACTTGTACTATTCTTCAGATCTATAGCTAAGACCATCATCCACTGCTACTAGGGGTTGTACTTTGTTGCTGGGCAATCAGTTGTTCCTGGCGTTCTTATCACTTCCTGCTCAACAAGAAGGTATATAAGCCCTTTCATGGTTGTCGCGCTGCAGTACGGGCTGAACGACGACAACGTGTCGGACATCAATACTCTAGGTGAGTCTGACCAATATCACCAGTTCGGTTTGGGCGAACAGTAACCATGCAAAGATAGCCCAAATTTTCAGAGAGAGTGTGTGTCAGATACTCAGATTTATTTGATGCCTTTGACAAAAGGACAGAACATCTCTTAAATCTTAGAAATCCAGTTACTTTCATATAGTGTTTGGTTAAAATTTATTAAATATTGAATTGTCGATTTGATAGAAATTCAGTACAAAATTTTCATACAAGTTAGAAGTTTTTTATCTATTTTTCTTGAACTGTAGTATTTATGTTTTCATGCAAGTTAGTGTTATAATATTGAATAAGGTGACATGGAATAATTTTTTGGAAACATGGTGGCCCGATCGCTGCCCTGGCTCCGTTGTGTGCTCGGCGGTAGACAAGCAACCCATGACCACAATCCTTCAGTAGATCTGCGCTTGCGGTTGTATGTGATTTGATCTGCTTTGCTCTGAATATTCCTAGCCCTTGTGCTCCTCATCCTTTTCTCTTGCCTTTGTGCTGTGTTAAAGTGAGCATTTGGCTATCTGTATTCAGAACATATGCCACTTGTTGTGGTCTCCCGCTTTTCTCTGTCTACAAGATGTTTTCTTTTGTCTTCAGTTAACTATAGGTTTAGATCATTTTTTAGATAGTTTCTTCAAGTTACTTTATTAGCATTCCATGCTTCCTGATTCCTGTCAGTATTTGTCATGCAACCTGCAACTATATGGGGAAGATGTCTGTTTAAAATCTAATTTAATAGTATGATATTGCTACTACTGATTGAAAGCAGCCTGATGTTTTTACTGGTCTTTTTATATTCTTAATCTCCCAACATAAAAAAAGGTAGAAAGGGAGGCAGTTTTTTCGTGTGGTAAAAATTTCTCTTGGTGCAGGACACATCAAGCGGGTAGGCAGCGACCCGAGACCAAGAACCAACAGGGAGAGGGCGAGGAAGTCCAATCATTCTGGGGGCAGCTGTGGTTCATTCAAACTCCAAACCTCGCTCGGCGCGGCTGCTAGGGTTAGGTCGAACAGGGAGGGTCTGGTCTGGATCCGCCAAAACCTCTGGCAATCAAAATCATTCCAACCAAAGGATTGTTTCCCTGTGGGTGAGAGAGATTCGTGGGAGGGCAAGCCACCCAAGCTCGATTTTGCAGAGATCTACTGGGGAGGAAGGAGAGAGAAGGAAAGGGAGATGAAGATATGGAACCAGAGGATGAAGATAACCTGGACAGTCAGGGAGCTAATAAGGAAAAGCCAACAGGTGGAGAGCCAGGAAATCAAAATGGAGAAAAGGCTGAGGAGGATAAGCAGAAAGGAAAAGTCAACAATGGGTCAGATGGTACTGCTGGTACAACAAAGAATCAGTCAGTCAATAGAGTTTTGCTCTTTGATAATCTGGTACAGGGAACAACAGCTCAGAAAATGGAATGCAACCATTTTCTCAAGGCTTTAGAGTTGGATGATCTAGTTGGGGAGGAAATTGAAGAAGCTGCTATGGATACATCTTTTGATCACTTTGGGATTACTAATGAAGACAATGAGTTGGTGTCCTTGCCAGAGGAATGGGTTTATGACATACAACAGCAGAAGATACAAGGCGATGAGGAGGGGAATCTTCCAAATTGGGCAGTGGAATAGAAGCTACTGAAGTTGTCACTGGTGAGGAAGTGGCAGAGAACTGGCCAGCTTTGGGGCAAAAACAGCCATCTCCAAAAGAAAGTGTGAAGACTAGTAAACCACAAGAAGAAGTGAAAGGTAAAAAGAAGAACACTCAGCAGAAATGGGGTCCTGTCATGGCTGTTAGAAGGAGTTCAAGAAATATTGATGGGGACAAGAAGGTGTCAGAAAAAGCTCAAGAGGCCAAAAGGAAGTGGAATCTGGAAGGGGATTATGGTAAGAAACAAACTCAATCTAACATTTCTGCTGATCATTTAATTCATATTGCTAAAGATATTGGTGTTACTTTTGAGGATGGAAATCCTGCAGTAATAGATCATATGTTGCAATTAGATTTAGATAGAAATGCCATGAGTTTTAAGGAATGTCCTTTTAATTCCTGCAAGGAAACTTCTGCTTCAGCAAAAAAGGTAGCTGACATTGCTCAGATGAATAGCACTAGAGTAGATAAGGTTTCTAGTGTCAAGAGTCCTGGGAAGCAGCAAGCTAGGAATGGCTTGACTGCAGTAGGAAATTCAGTCCAGGAACAAGAATGGGCAACAGTAGGACCTAAGAAAAAGAATAATTATAAATATAAATGATAGGTTTACTTTGGAATATTAGAAGCTTGAGCAAAATTGGAAGAGTCCCTGCTCTGGTTAGCAGAATTAGGGACAATCATGTAGATTTTGTTGGTATTATGGAGACAAAGATGGATAAGTTTTCTGATGGTTTTCTTAGGACTTTATCTTGGAATGTTCCTTTTAAGTGGTGCTACTTAAAAGCAAAAGGTACTGCTGGAGGTATCTTAGTAGGAGTAAATGAGGATATTTTTACTATGACTGTTTTAGAGATTCTTACTTTCTCAGTTAGTGTTATGTTAACTAACAAACAGAATGGTTTTTCCTGGAAATTAATAGTAGTGTATGGTCCTGCTTATGAGGATAGGAAATTAGATTTCTTTGATGAGTTGGAACATGTAATGTCTGCTTGGCAAGGCCCTCTTTTAATAGGAGGGGATTTCAATTTAGTTAGGTTTCTTAGTGATAAGAGCAATAGACAGATTAACCATAGGTGGGCTGATATGTTCAATAACTGGATTAGCAAGTGGGGTTTAATTGAACTTAGTGCCAAAAACAAAAAGTTTACTTGGACAAATAATCAAGATAATAGAATTCTGGCTAAAATAGATAGAATTTTCATTTCCACTGACTGGGAAGCTGCTTTTCCTCTGGTCTCAGTTAAAGCTTTAGAAAGAATTCCTAGTGATCATAACCCTCTTCTAATTGATGCTGGAGTTAACTGTAGTTTTGGGAAAAAGAGATTTAGGTTCGAAAAATGGTGGTTGGAGCAGGAAAATTTTAGAGAAGTAGTCTCTAAGGCTTGGAGTTCTAATAGTACAGTTTTAGATCCTATGGATAGATGGCAGTCTAACATTAGGACTTTAAGAAGAGTAGTTAGAGGGTGGGCTGCAAATGAGATTGCTGCTATGAATAAGACTAAGTCTTCTTTATCCATAGAATTCACTAGACTGGAAAGTCTAGCTGAATCAAGAGAGCTCAGTGCCTCTGAAGCTGAAGAACTAAAACAGGTAGAGCAACAGCTAGATAGGATCTGGGCGCTGGAGGAAATAAAAGTAAGGCAAAGATCGAGGGATAGGAACATCTTAGAGGGGGATCGAAATACAGCATATTTTCAGGCTATTGCTAATTATAGAAGTAGAAAAAAGAAAATAGATTGTCTACAAGGGCCTAATGGGCTGGCTTATGATCAAAAAGGCATGATGAGAATAGCTACTGATTATTATAAAGACCTCTTTGGTAAGGAACAAGATTTTGGGATCAAGTTAGATAAAAATTTTTGGGATATAGAAGACAAAGTGACTAGAGAAGAAAATGAAATGTTAATTGCTCCATTCACTGTAGAGGAAATCAAGAATGCTGTTTTCAGTAGTTATGCTGAAGGAGCACCAGGACCTGATGGTTTGTCCTTTCTATTCTACCAAAAGTTCTGGAACTTGATTAAGGAAGATCTAGTAGCCCTTTTTAATGATTTCCATAAAGGATCCTTGAATCTCAGTAGATTGAACTTTGCTCTCATTACTCTCATTCCTAAAGTAGGAGAGGCCAACAATATGAAACAATTTAGACCAATTAGCTTGCTAAATTGTAGTTTTAAAATCTTTTCAAAAATGTTAACTCTTAGGTTAAGCAGTATTGTCCAAAGAATAGTGGCTCCTTGCCAGACAGCCTTTATTAAAGGAAGATACATTTTAGAAAGTGTAGTAGTGGCACATGAATTAGTTCACAGTATTGAAAAAAGTGGAGAACCAGGTGTAGTTATTAAGTTGGATTATGAAAAAGCGTATGACAGAGTTAGGTGGCAGTTTCTGTTTGATATGCTAGAGGAGAGGAATTTTGATCCCATCTGGATAGGATGGATAAGACAATTAGTTATAGGAGGATCTATAGGCATAATGGTAAATGGTGAGGAAAGCTCCTTTTTCAAGGCTGGGAAAGGGCTTAGACAGGGAGATCCAATCTCTCCTCTACTTTTCAACCTAGTTGGTGATGGGTTTAACAAAATGTTGTCAAAAGCTGTTAATAAAGGATTAGTTCAAGGTCTCTTGAGGGAGTTTAGACCAGGAGGTATTATTTCTCTCCAATACGCTGATGACACTATTCTGTTCTCCTCAGCAAATGAGAGCCATATTAGAAATTTAAAGTCTATACTGATGTGGTATGAACAAGTGTCTGGAATGAAAGTGAACTTTAACAAAAGTGAACTAGTCCCAATTAATCTAGAACAGGAGGATGCTCATCATTTAGCTCACATTCTGTGTTGTCCTGTTGGGAAGTTCCCTATTAAATATTTAGGGGTTCCACTTCATTATGATAATTTGTCTAGGGAAGACATACAACCTCTAGTAGATAAGCTTTTGAAGAAAATAGCAGGTTGGAGAGGCAGGTTACTAAACTTGGCTGCTAGAGCTATGTTGATCAAAACTTGCTTAGCAAGCATTCCTGTTTACCTTCTCTCTTTCATCAAATTTCCTAAATGGGCTTTAAAATTATTAAACACCCATATGGCTAACTGTCTTTGGAATGACAGTGAAGAGTCCCATAAGATACATCTAGCTAATTGGGAACTAGTATCCATGTGTAAGGAGTATGGGGGGTTGGGGATTCCAAACCTTAGAGATATGAATATAAGCCTCCTTGCTTCTTGGGTTAAAAGGTATGAAACTGACAAGGATAAGCTTTGGAGAGAGCTTTTAGAATATAAGTACAAGATAGATAATCCAAATATTTTTCATTCAAAGACTGCTGGGGCTTCAAGTTTTTTTAAAGGTTTTATCTGGGCTGCACAGGCAGCAAAATTAGGATATAGGTGGAAGATTGGTAATGGGAAAAAAGTTAAGCTCTGGGAGGATAATTGGCTAGGTTTGTCCAGTCTAGCTACTCAATATTGGCCTATATATAGATTGTTAGTAGAACAGGGGGGTACAGTGGCAGACCTGTGGGATGGATCCACTTTAAAGTGTACTTTTAGGAGGACCTTTACCCCAGAATTACACAGGCTGTGGTTGGAAATTGTGGAATTAGTTTCTACAATAGATCTAACTAATGAAGAGGATTCCTTAATCTGGCAGTTTTCATCTAAGGGAACCTATTCATCACAATCTCTGTATAAGGTGATAAACTTTAGGGGGATTCATTATGTGCATGTGCCTGCTGTGTGGTCTGTGAAAGTACCACCTAGAGTGTTACATTTCCTCTGGCTTATTGCTCATAATAGAACTTTAACTAGAGACAACTTGGCTAAGAGAGTCAAAGTGAAAGATATGACTTGCTTGTTCTGTGATGAAAAAGAATCGGTGCATCATTTATTCTTTGAGTGTGCTGTAGCTAAACAGTGTTGGAAAGTTGCAACTAGTCTGTTAGATGTTCATATGATTAACTCTTTTGAGGATCTTGGTACTCTTTGGTTAAGCAATAAGAGATTTCTTGTAGCTAACATGGTTACCTCTGCAATTATGTGGTCAATCTGGAAACTTAGAAATGACTCTTGTTTTCAGAATCTGAAGTGGACGAGTATGGAAATACTCTATCACAGGATAGCTGGGACTTTGCAAAACTGGATGCTGCTTTGCCCACAAGAAAAGAAAAATATGCTGGAACAATACATTCGAGTTTCAAATTGGAAGCCAAGATGGTGTCCTGGCTACCTCCATAAGTCAGGCTCGAAGCTGCATCTCGGAGAACCAAGACTGGGAAACTGTCCAGAAGAAGTTGTTGGAGTATGAAGAAGCTGGAAATGGTGCCAATGTGAACTGGTGGACAAATCTGAATGAAGCTATGCAAGCCAACTGAAGAAAGGCGCTTCTGAAGAATGTGTTGAAGCTGAGAGTTGTTGGAGTGAGCTGGAAATTCAGTCGTCAGTTGTAAAGCTTTTACTGCCGTTATTTTCGTGTTTTGCCTCTGCTCTGGTTAGAGAGAGTGCCTGGATTTGCGCTGTAAACTTGCTAAAACTCTATGGTCTTTTATCATAATAAAAGGCCGGGGCGTGGCCCTTGAACTCTAAAAAAATCAAGCTGGTCTCGATGGAACCGCTGCCTTCATACAGGAGAGGACAAGAGCAGTCTGGCGAAGTTACATAGGTTCAATCCATGGCAGTGAACTCTGCACTTCGTTCGTGAAGTCTTGTACTGCATTCAAAACATTTTATCTTGTGAATGATGTTTTTCTCATTCTGTCCATGCATCCTTGAGGAATTTCCTAAACATTCTTGACTTTCTAAAGAAACTTAACTGGAGTTAACTTTTGCCTAGGAAGAACAAAATGATTTTAGTGAACACAGTTTGTAAGTTTTTTATTACCTTGGCACTTACAACAAACCTGACTAACATATTTCCATGTTCTTTCCTGATTTTTTTACGTTTCTGGATGTCAAACATGTTGGTGTGAATAGGGAGTCTTGTAAAGTTACGCTTCATGTAGAATAACCAGGGAATTAAGATGTGAAATAGAAACCTATTAATTATAGGGCTGTGCAGAATGTTTCTTATTTGCATTTCATCTATCATGATTCTGATAGTTGTAGAAACTGAACAACTATTATGTTTGCTATTCTGTTGGTGAGAACTGTACTTTTCCTTGCATTTTTTATCATGAGAAGTCAATTTTCATAGGTGTGGACTATAGTATGACCAACACAAAATTCAATGTGTGCAATTGGGATAGCTTATATTTTAATACTAAACATGCTCTTCTATTGCTTACGATTTTCATTGATTGTTAACTCAATAATCTCCTTTGATACAAAACTCACTTCAGTGGGTGATGAGAACATTGAGCCGTAAAATTAGCCATTAATTGTTGTATGTGATGTCAATAAATTTAAATGTTGCTATTTTTTTGACACACAAATGTTACTATTTGGTAGCTGTGATCCGCAAGAAGGTGATCGACAATACCGAGGTGAATACCGAGGTGGTGACACTGACACCAATTCGTTGGAGAGCACGGAGGTGACCTTGCCCACACGGTGGAGGAATGCCGGGAAGCGCCACCCGTCGGAACTGATTGACGGGGATAAAGCTAAACACAACTAAACACACTCTTTCTGAATGAATTGGTGAACACTTTTGCCCATCTGTGTATGCACAAATGAACTGAAGGCTCGTAATAGTGTGGTTGTGCGCTGTATGTATTGCTTTTTTAAAGGTATATAACACAATGATCTTGACACGGCGCAAAGCTTTCCAGAATTGTTAACTTCACTCTATTTTTTTTTTATTAAATGTCACCTTAACATTGGTATTTAATTCGACAACATTGTTTTTAATCATGCGATCAATGTATTTTTTATACAGAAGTTATAATTATCCTGTAGCAACGCACCGGCATTTAACTATACTGAGATCAACTTTAGACTAGGAGTCAGGCTACAAAATGTTTTCTTTTAATATTTTCATGCACAGTACAAAATGTAACCAAAATATACCAAAACTACATATAAGACTAATAATAATAATTAGAAGTCCAAGCTACAGTAATAAATTCAAACGTTAAAAAAAAGCTTGAAGATGGTCACATTTTTCAAACATGTTACAAGAAGTTTTTTTTATGTGTATATATCAGGATAATATGTGGGGATGAAAATATGCAGGGATGAGCGAAGTCAGGATTTATTTCCATGGTTTGATTTTGGAAAAAAAAAAAATAAACGTCGAATTGATTGATCAATTTAATTGATTTGTGCTATAGAAACACAAGGCAACAAATCTTGATTTTGTTTCCTTTATTTCGGAAAATTAGGATCAACTCCTTGATTTAGTGTCTTGGAAATCCGATCCTGATATAGCAATCATAATGTTTGATGAGAAGCTCAAGGACTAGGGCTGTCTAGGTCTTTGATTTTATTTCCATGTTTTACTACTTAATTATGGATCTATTAGCATTTATTATTAGCAAATTAGAAAAAGATCGTTGTTTCAAAAAAGAAAGATTGTGTTACTTTCACAAAACTTGTTTTGGATTAAATATCATTTTAATATCATTGTTTAATTTCATACTATTGTTATCTTATCATGCGATCCGTGTTTTTTATATAAAATTTAGTTATCCCGTAAAGCAACGCGGGCGTTCAACTAGTAAATAATATAAACACAAGGAAAATATAGAGGAATCAATAGTTATTGGTCGTACGAGCAAACAAACACTACTAATTAATCCCTGATAGCAAGGCCTTACAGTGTATAAGAATTTGGACATCGAGAAGGCTGATAACTATATGTGAAAATATATATTTTTAAAAGGCTATCTATATATCTGTTGACAGAAAATTGCATTCACTATTGTCGAATTTTTAGACCATTGGATTTGCTTTTAAAATTCGTGCAGCGGTAACATATGTACACATGCTCTAAAGTCTCGCCCTAGGCCCCAAAATCTCAGGGCCGACACTGCGTGTAGAGCCATTGGACCAGCGCATTATTGGGGGTGGCCCACGACGCATCACATCCGAAACATGATCGAGCTGAATTTTGCTTTTATAATGGCCTATTGCTATATTGGTTGATGGCCTAACTGCTGCCCTGTAGCTGGTTAAGTGGCTATCATACTAGAAATATATAACTATATCTTTACCACGTGTCAGGCGTGTCGACTAGCTGAGCTGCTAAGCAAAGTGGACGGACGAGCTGCTAAGAAAAACGTGACAATCTTTTTTACTAATATTACTCTTGATGGCCTAACTGCTGCCCTGTAGCTGGTTAAGTGGCTATCATACTAGAAATAACTATATTTTTTTATCACGTGTCAGGCGTGTCGACTAGCTGAGCTGCTCAGCAAAGTGGACGGACGAGCTGCTAAGAAAAAAACGTGACAATTTTTTTTTTACTAATATTACTCTTACATATATCCGCTGAGCTGCTAATAGAGGCACATTGAGTACGTACTGAGTAGTAGGGCATTATATATATCAAGCTCCTCAGACATAATAGAGGCACATCCCCGCAAATGGCTGCCAACAACGCCACCGATGCTGAGGCAAGGACTGTTGACCCCTCAGTGTGGGGTGACTTCTTCATCCATTATGTCCCTAAACCAATGCAGGCACGCACTCATGCTCGATTTATTAATTTTTACCAAGTCTGGTTTCTATGCTATACTATATGCATATATGCCTTGAAATTGCATATATAATTCTTGTAGATGTCGGAGGGAAGCATGAGGGAGAGGGTCGATCAATTGAGGAAGGAGGTGCGTGGACTGTTTGAGGCCTGCAGCGATAGCAACGCGGTGCACCAAATGATCCTTGTAGACACCCTCCAGCATCTGACTATTGATCATCTCTTCAAAGAGCAGATTGGTGCCACACTATGCAGCATACACGGCTGTGGCGGGTTATTCAGTAGCCTCCATGAAGTTGCCCTGCGATTTCGCCTCCTTAGGACCCATGGTCTGTGGGTTTCTTCAGGTAGGTAAAGTATATGTGTGTGTACGTCCTGCATATAGTTTGCCTACCATTGCCATGACAACTCGATATGTCCCATATTTTATTTACAGACGAATTGATCAGCAAGCTCCGAGGTGATGATGGAAGCTTCTGTGCAGAAATAACAAATGATTATAGAGGCTTGTTAAGCTTATACAATGCTGCTCACCTTTTAACGCACGGAGAGATTGAACTTGAAGAAGCAATTCAGTTTGCAAGGCATCATCTGGAACTGGGATTATTAACAGGTAGCATCAGGGCCCCATTAGCTGGTCAAGTTACCAGGGCCCTTGAGCTACCATTGCCAAGGACAATGAAGAGATTGGAGGCCCTTGATTATATATCTGAATATATTCAAGAGCAAACGTACAATCCCTCCATACTAGAGCTAGCAAAGCTGGAATTTAACCTACTTCAACGTCATCACTTGAAAGAGCTCAAAGACATTTCCCAGTACGCCTGTTCTAAACTTTTAATTATATTTTCTCTTATTATACACATGCATTACAAATTTTTTCTTTCCCATTTTTGATTCCAGTATTCCACTAATGTTTGACGTTGAACAAAGCTAATGTGACATGTAAAAACAGAGTCAGATAACCTCATGTGTTTCAATATATGGCGTTTAAGACAAACTAATTAAATGTCTTGGCAATTATTTATTTTTGTCCTCACGTCATATATGAAAACAAACAGCTTGAGTATAATGTTAGATCTCTACAATTCTCAGAGGTACCAAGAAGTGTGACAAAACTATAACTATGGAGATACACTTTTTCTAAAATGAATGAGGCAAGAGGATTACCTATGTAATATTAAAATTAAAGGGCGATGATCTAAGACATGCTAGATATATTCATGACTGTATAAAAACCTATACAAAGAGTGTCTAAAAAACTCTCATCGTAAGATGTGTTTTTTGCTTCTGCTATGATACACACTCCGTTCTTATTCTTTATTTTCTGTAGTAGCTAATTACAACCTAACTTCCTACAAGTGAAAATCTGAGCATTTCTTTTCATTCCAAATTTCAAATAGTGCATTCCTTTCCTTGAATTGCAAAATGCAAAATTTTAGGAATGCTTGGAAAACATCTATTGAACTGCCTGAACCGTGAATTGGGTAACTTGCTGGGTTTCAACTCTAGCCTACCCCAAACTTGCTCGAAACTGACAGGGCTATATATGCTGCTCTTGTTCTTATGTATAGGTATCAATTTTTGTTCCTTCAATTTGTAGGTGAAATTAATTTGTTAGCTCCTAATTAAGGACAATAATTGGGTTGTGTTCAATTTAGTACCTCATGTGAGATTGCAGTAGGCAGGGAACACAGTACTCTTCAAGGCTTTAAAAATTGCTAAATAATTTCTACTCATGAAAACAAATTAGTCCATGCCAAGCCTACTGATGATATAGAGACAAAAT
This sequence comes from Hyparrhenia diplandra, assembly GCA_015847255.1. Taxonomy (NCBI): domain Eukaryota; kingdom Viridiplantae; phylum Streptophyta; class Magnoliopsida; order Poales; family Poaceae; genus Hyparrhenia; species Hyparrhenia diplandra. The sequence goes on along the minus strand of JADLZK010008413.1, from coordinate 217,316 downwards.
GTTTCAGATGGTGGAAGGTTATTTCCCAAGAAGTGGAACTAAACTATGTGCGTGATCGCATGGTTGAGTGTTTCTTCTGGTCCTACGCTGCATGCTACGAGCAAGATCACTCACGATCTCGAGTAATGCTTGCCAAACTTTATTCAATAATGAGCTTGGCAGATGATACTTATGATGACCATGCTACCTTAGATGAGTCGCGTAAGCTCACTGAAGCCTTACGAAGGTTCGTTTTTAGTCAGTTCAACTGATTATTACATGAACGTATTCCTCTAGCCTACTCTATGTGGATCCACTAGCTAGCCAGTTTAATTTGAATGCATGATATATATTCTGTGCTGCAGATGGGACTATAGTGCAGTTTCATTGTTACCCGAGTACCTGAGAAAGTTCTACCTGAGGGTTTTACGAACGTTTGAAGAATTTGAGGATGAATTGCAACCAAATGAGAAGTACCGTGTGGCTTACACTAGGGACGCGGTACGCACAGACAAATGATGAAACAACCACCAACAAGCCATCAGTGATAAAAAATCGTTTTCATATATATATATGTCAGTAACGATGCATTTTGCCTGTACAGTTTCAGATGACATGTGAAAGCTATCTCCAGGAAAGTGAATGGTTTCATCATAATTGCAAGCCAACTTTTAAAGAACATGCGAAGGTGTCTACAACATCGATCACACCTCAAGCATCAGCTAGCGCATTGCTAATGGGCATGGGTGATGAAGCAACCAGAGATGCATTTGAGTGGGCGCTGAGGGGAGAAACTGTTGTTATGAGCTTCGGGCGGATAGCCCGTTTCATGAACGACATTGCGGCATTTAATGTAGAGTTTGTTTCTATATCATTATGTTATGTACATATGGTTATTAATCAATGCTCACCAATTTCTTCATTAATATATATATATATATATATATATATATATATATATATATATATATATATATATAATTTGAGCTTCCACTTTATGTTGTTTAATTCGCAGAGTGGGAAGAGCAAGAAAGATGTGGCAACTTCCGTGGAGTGCTACATGAACGAGTACAGTGTAACAAGTGAGGTAGCCATGAATGAGATAGGCTACCTAATTGAGGATGAATGGAAGACAGCAAACAAAGCTCGATTTGAGCACCCTAATGGCCTACTTCCAGTGGTGCAGCTAATTATCAACCTGACAACGTGCACGCCGGTTACGTATGGCGGCAAAAAAGACAGATACACAAGCAGCAATGGTATCAAGGAGATGATTGAGCGCCTTTTCATCAATCCAATACCCCTCAACTAGAAATTTGTTGTTGGTGTTAAATGAAGCCCACCCGAAGGCTGCATATATGCATGGATATTTATCAATCAATGAAGAGTGATGTATGCTTGCATATAGTTCTTTTTTCCATGAACCTGTACTTGTAACCTTTTGTTTACTTTATGTTTAATAAATCCCATTAGGGAACCCCTCCTGTTTTCCTCAAAAAAAAAAAAAAAAAAAAAAAAAAAACTTGCATATCATACCTGGACTTCTTGTCATTGAAATTTATTATGCTCTTGAAAATGGAAATAGTTGATCCTATGCGCCTTGTGCACTCTTGTTCATTATTGTATTTCAAAACAAATAATGCATGAGTCTATTTTCATACTGGGTGCCTCATGCATTTCTCTATTTCCCACGTACTACAGGTAGACGTTCACATATTTTTCTGGTTGTTAAGTGTGCTGATGTGTATATCATCAAGTTCACAAAGTTTTGGATACTTGTGCTTGTGAACGTTGCATCAAGGGAAGGGCTGGTAGGGATGACCGGTGCCTTTTTTTTGCATGTACTGAAACACAGGTGACTGATATTCCGTTTACCTAACAGTCGATGTGCCCACGCCATTAGAAAAAGCTGTAACAGGGCAGAAATATGATGCAAAACACAGAAGCAACAACGCACCCCCCCGAAACCTCTCCATCAGTCTTGTGACTTCATCCCACGTTCACCCCTCTTTCGCTCTGGTCCTCCATGGATCCCAAGGCTGCGGCGAAGTCGGAGCGTTCGCACATGCATGGTGCACGGCCACCGCGTCAATCGGGTTGCTGCTAGAATAGGCCCGAGCGCATCCCCATAGGGCCAGGAGAGGACAAGCCGGAGCTGGACTTGGATGCAAGCAACACGAGAAAGAAGAAAGCAACCCAACATGATTGGGACTGACAAGCTTCTATCCAAACTCTATGCACAAATGTAGGGGAGCGCTAAGCCTACCAAAATCGAATTTGTAGTGATTGTCTAAATCTTTTATTCATGTTCAAATTACTTGGACAAGCATCACCAGTGCACTTAAATCAAGCAGAAAGACTCGAGCTCACCAATGCAGTTTTTACTGCCCTGCGCCACCTTTGCAATGTGTATTTTTAGTCTGCCCAAAGCTATCACCAAGCAGGTGGACAAAATATAGAAAGCACTGTTTTTGGCGTGGTTCAGATATCAATAGCAAAAAACCTGCTAAAGCTGCTTGGCCAATAGCCTGTACACCAAAACTAGATGGAGGGCTGGGAATTCTTGATCTGGAAACTCAGAATGAAAGCTTGCTTCTAAAGCACCTCCACAAGTTCTTCAACAGATTGGATGTTCCTTGGGTCCAGTTGGTATGGGATAGGTATTATGGCAATGGTTCTCTACCTTGATTGTCAAATAATTTTAGAGGCTCCTTCTGGTGGCGAGTTATTCTCAAGCTCTTGCCAAAATTCAAGGATCTTACCTCAGTGATCATTCATGATGGCACCTCTTGTTTTCTCTGGACAGATAACGGGGAGAATCTTACCCTCAAGCAACAATTCCCTCAGCTCTGTTCCTATGCTAAAAATGAGTTAATCTCAGTGCATCAAGCCTGCTCCACTATGCCACTGACCTCACTATTCCATTTGCCACTTTCTGTACAAGCATATGATCAATTCCAACTTTTCTCGAATATTATTCAGAATCTGGGACTCTCTCAGGAAGGTGACACATGGAAGTACTTCTGGGAAATCAATCTTTTTCCTCAAAGAAAATTTACAAGAAGCTCATTGGAACCTCTCAGGCTCACACAATTTACATATAGCTGTGGAAATCTTTTAGTCAGAATAAAAGGAAAATATTCTTACGTTGTTGTTAAAAGACAGACTAAGCACTAGAAATCTCCTTCGCAGAAGAAATATGATTCTTCCAGATTACAGCTGTGCCCACTGTATCCAAAACTGGGAAGAAACTCTTCACCATCTGTTCTTTGACTGTCCTCTTGCTCTAGCCTGTTGGAATTCTCTAGGATTGCTTGTTCCTCCCAATAGTACAGTCATTGACATCATTGAAGCCTTTAAAGTCCAACTCGGGTTACCTTTCTTCATGGACATTGTCATCACAATGTGTTGGAGCATTTGGATGCTTTGTAATGACCTGATATTCAAAGGGGTTCCTGCTTCGTCCACCGTTGCAAAGCTCACCTTCAAGTCTGAATTTTCCTTAGTTATCCAACATGCAAGACCTTCCTCCTCGCCACTCTAGTTCAATGGATAGACAAGTTTGTGTAATTTTGTTAATTTTCTTTGTAAATTTTTATGTTTCTTGAAGTTATGTTGTAAGAGCGCTCTTTTTGTTTCAATAAAAACACAGCCCCTCTTGTTTCCCTTCAAAAAAAAAACTTAGACAAGCATGGCAAGTTCAAAATATTTATCATAATATCTTATTTTTACGACCGTGCCGTTGCGTGTTTTTCATTAAGCAGGATAAAACTGAAACAAATACAAATTAGGGCTAAGTAACCTTGGTTACGAAAGCCCCAAACACACACACACCCAAAAACTCGAAATGTATGACCACATTGTTACAAATTTTGCTACGAGGACCGAATCACCCACTCGGGCCCCGAAGTCCCCAAGGCCGGTGACATCAAGGTCCAAGGCTTGCACATCAAATCGGCCATTAAGCAGGACGTCCAACATAGTTCGCTTGCGCGCCGTCATATTTCCCCCCTAAATGTAGCCTTCACCTTGTCATCCACAATTGTTTCGGTGTCACCCTCAACAACATCTTTGTCGAGCTTCCGGGCAGCAGCTTCGAGCTTGAACGGTCGCGTTGGGTGCCCTCGGCCTGGCAGCGATGCGGTCGCTCCACCGCAGCGAGTGAACGGAGACGGGGGTCCTCGCCCGACGCAGCCTCGGCCTTCCTTGGATGAGCGGCGTCTACAACGACATGCAAACCTCGGCCTCTATTATCTCTAGGATGGATCATGCAACAGTCACTACTACAAAAATGAGGTCTATCCTCAGTTGAACAATACACTACGATTGTGATTCCCATCTGCAACCGGGGATAAAGCTTCATTACTCTAGGTTCAAACTACCAACCGGGACTAAAGGTCTCTGGGCGAAGCGGCAGGGAGGGGCTCAACCCGGGGCTAAAGGTGCGAAAGTGGGAACTAAAGCCCTTACTCCCGGTATGAGAGTAGACCCGGGAGTAATGGTTTTTAGTTTGGTCCCGGTTAGAGTATACCACCGGGACTAAAACTTTTTAAAAAAAAACTTGCATTCTCGGCAACGTCCTTTTCCACAAAAAGACCCCGATGATTTTGTATCTCTTCACCTGGGTCCTTAGCATACATGTAGAAAAGCGTATATAAGGAAATATGTTTCCCCTTAATTACATATTTGTCATTCGATTAAAATGCTTATAACTTTTGTGTTTTAAATGTGATTCGATTCGTTCTAGTTCTATTAGATTCGTATTTAACTTTAATACACGGTCGTGTCATTGTTTTAACTAATTAAGTGTTAAAATTTGAGGTTAGATGTAATAAATATTGTGTTCTCAAAGTGTAATTTACCATATTTGGTCGCACATGGCACGGAGAAAAATACAAGAATTCCAAAAATAACTAAAAAAAAACCTAGGATCTTGCGTGAGGCCATAGTTTGGGTGTAAATGAGCACAAAAAAAAAATTTGAGGCAATTTGGACATAGACGAGAGCGGGCGTGCTTCACAATGGTATATGGAACCTTTCACCGAACCACGTCCATACACTTAGGTTTCTCATGGTTGTGTGGCCTATGCGCTTTGCAATGTGTTATCGGCCTTAAACTTTTTCTCGAGGCTTCTACATGGCCTGTGAAGGAACCACAAAGTTTGAGAATTTTCTAAAATTGTTTGGTAATTTGCTCTAATTATTTTAATTACCGCGTGACTTCTCCCAGGTAATTATACGTTGAACTGCGACCACCCCTAAAAGACCTGAAATGGTGCCAAACTTTTCCGCAAGGTCTCTTGTGCCCTAGGAGGCAAAAACTTTGTGGAGGCCGGTCTTGAAAATATTGTGTTTTCAAAGTGTAATTCACCATATTTGGTCGCATGCGGCCGTAGAAAAATAAAGTAATTTCAAAATGACTAAAAAACCTAGGATCTTGCATGGGGCCATATTTTAGGTGTAAATGACCACGAGAAAAAAAATTTGAGGCAATTTGGACATAGGCGGAGGAGACTTGCTTGACAATGATATATGGAACCTTTCACCGAACCCCGCCCTTACACTTAGGTTCCTTATGGTTATGTGGTCTGCGTGCTTTGCGGTGTGCTATCGGACTCAAACTTTTTTCTCGATCCTTCTAGATGGCATATGTGAAGGCACCGCCAAGTTTGAGAATTTTCTGAAATTGTTTGGTAATTTTCTTTGATTATTTTAATTACCACGCGACTTCTCCCGATAATTATACGTTGAACCTGCGACCACCCCTCGAAAGACCTGAAAACGGTGCCAAACGTTTCCGCAAGGTCTCTTGTGCCCTAGGAGGCAAAACTTTGTGGAGGCCGGTGCGAAAATATTGTTTTTCAATGTATAATTCACCATCTTTGGTCGAACGCGGCACGGAGAAAAAATAAAATAATTCAAAAAATGACTAAAAAAAACCTAGGATCTTGCATGGGGCCATATTTTAGGTTCAAATGACCACAAAAAAAAATTGAGGCAATTTGGATATAGGCGGCGGCGACGTGCTTCACAATGGTATATGAAACCTTTCACCGAACCCCGTCCATACACTTAGGTTTCTCATGGTTATGTGGCCTGCGCACTTTGCGGTGTGCTATCAGCCTCAAACTTTTAGAGGCTTCTAGATGGCATGTGTGAAGGAACCGCCAAGTTTGAGATTTTTCTAAAATGGTTTGGTAATTTTCTCTAATTATTTTAATTACCGCGCGACTTCTCTCGATGAAAGATGCATTTATATTATGCTCAATATCTATATAAAAATACAAGAAACCATAAGTTACATATTTTTCAAGTGTGCAGTAAAGAAAAAACAAAATATAACATACTTTTTAAAAAAATTGTAGAGTAAATTATTTACTACGCAAATAACAAACGTTTACAATTTAAATAAATAGAATATATAAATATGAAGTTAAACTCGCTTGAACATGGCGGGAAATGAAATTCACCCTCTTTAGTCCCAGATGGTCATACGGCCCTGGACTAAAGGCCAAAATATTTCAGGGCCAGCGCCAAGTCCCGCGCCAAAATGACTTTAGCCCCGGTGTCCTCAAAACTTGACTAAAGCTCCCAACCTTTAGTCCCGGGGATCCCCAGAACCGAAGAAACTTGTGCTTTTTTTACCGGGCATTGCCTAGACAACAACCGCGGGAGTTCCTACACATCGACAATGTCTCCATCGACGCCCGGGCGCCCGGCGGCCCCCAACTTGGGTCGGAGGTGACGGCGGCCTAGCGACCTCCTCTACGGGCGCCTCCCCGACCGACGACACACCGGCCGTCGACCGTCCGCGTGTTCTGCAGGCGGATACACGCCCGAGTGTACGTTCGCGGACCTACTCCATCCCCCGCCCCGCCAGCCTCTCAGCAGATGATTGAGATGTGCATCGTCTTGAGCAACGCCATCATGAAGGTCAAGGGGTGGCTAGGCCTTTGGTGCACCCTCCGATCAACTACAAGTTCAGCATCTATCTTGGTGACCTGAGCCGACTTCTCCTTCGGCGATGGCGCCTCAACGCGTCAACGCGGAATTCAATGACGATGGGTCGGCTCACGGCTATGCTACGGTCCTAGTGCCTCGCCCTCACCGGTCGCCCGGCTCGCGCCCCGACCGGTGGGTTGGCGGCGCTGGGACATGCCGCTTCGTCGAATGGTGGGGAGATGTCACGGTACAGGACCGGCCCAGCCTAGAGGGGGCAGGGCAGCCCAGCCGGGTCCCCCTCGTGGAGGGAGGCGCACGCGTCAAGGGGCGGCTGCCGCCGCCACCTCTCCCACCTCTCACGTCATTGCCGAATCGGATTAGGATTAGGACTTTTTGTGTGCCGGAGATATTCCAATCTATAAGAAACTCTCCTATTAGGAAAAGAATAACAGTTGCTTCTAAAAGATATTTCAGAAATATAAGGAAACCTTTAGAGATTGCTTGAGATACAAGTCCCATAGGAGGGCTATATAAACAAGGAGGATGTAATCTCTTAGGGACAAGCAAATAAAGAAAAATATTCCCGCCCCTGGTCGCCGCTGCCCCTGCCACCAGCGGCGCTGCCACGCCCGCCCACGCTGCCCTAGTGCAGCCGCCCCTGCGCGGCCGCCACCGTTGTTGCCGCCGCCCCGTCGCGGCTGTGACATCTTGTTTGGTGGCTCCAATCGGGGATTAATCTATTCTCGGACCCCAAACATTAGTACACAAACGACCTTTATTCCCGATTCATGCGGGGCTTTATTCCCGGTTGTAGAACCGGGGAATAAGGGTTGAGGAGTAAAGGTAAACGAACGGGGAATAAAGGTAGGACAAAAGTCATGTACTGAAAGTCTGTTCTCTGTATGATTTTTGTGATTCCTCGCTTAACAGTATTACTGTGCAAAACATCTGATTCATGTTGGCTTATAATAATTCCCTTTCGTGTCGGCGTGTAGAGCCATTGGACCAGCGCATTATTGGGTGGCCGACAACGCATCACATCCGATACATGATCGCGCTGAAATTTGCTTTTATAATGGCCTACTGCTATATTGGTTGATGGCCTAACTGCTGCCCTATATCTGGTCAAGTGGCTATCATACTAGAAATTATTATTATTTTTGTCACGTGTCAGGCGTGTCGACTAGTATATTAGGACTCGTACCTAATGACAATGTGTTGCATGCATCTATTTTTGGAATAAAAGCTAGAGAGAAAAAAAAGCGTCCCTAGTATCAGTGGCAGTGTGCTTTGTGCTAGTTTTCAATTACTAAATGTACAGCACATGTCTTCTATAAATGATGTTGTTAGTAGTTAGAAAATAAAAATAACGAAAAACAAGTGATCACACAGAGGACACACATATATTTTATTTTATAAATAATATAAACACAAGGAAAATATAGAGGAATCAATAGTTATTGGTCGTACGAGCAAACAAACACTACTAATTAATCCCTGATAGCAAGGCCTTACGGTGTATAAAAATTTGGACATCGAGAAGGCTGATAACTATATGTGAATAGAAAATTGCATTCCCTATTGTGGAATTTTAGACCATTGGATTTGCTTTTAAAATTCGTGCAGCGGTAACAGATGTACACATGCTCTAAAGTCTCGCCCTAGGCCCCCAAAATCTCAGGGGCGACACTGCGTGTAGAGCCATTGGACCAGCGTATTATTGGGGGTGGCCGATGACGCATCACATCCGATACATGATCGAGCTGAAATTTGCTTTTATAATGGCCTACTGCTATATTGGTTGATGGCCTAACTGCTGCCCTGTAGCTGGTTAAGTGGATATCATATATCTCCCTCCGTTCCAAATTGTAGTTCACTTTGACTTTTCTAGATACATTGATTTTGCTATGCACCTAGTTATACACTATATCTAGATACATAGCAAAAGAAATGAATCTAGAAAAGCCAAAGTGAACTACAATTTGGAACGGAGGGAGTACTAGAAATAACTATATTTTTATATATCACGTGTTGGGCGTGTCCACTAGCTGAGCTGCTAAGCAAAGTGGACGGACGAGCTGCTAAGAAAAACGTGACAATCTTTTTTTTAATATTACTCTTGATGGCCTAACTGCTGCCCTGTAGCTGGTTAAGTGGCTATCATACTAGAAATAACTATATTTTTATCACGTGTCAGGCGTGTCGACTAGCTGAGCTGCTCAGCAAAGTGGACGGACGAGCTGCTAAGAAAAACGTGACAATTTTTTTTTACTAATATTACTCTTACATATATCATGCATGTGCGCCACGACCTCAAATTAAGTAGAATTATATAGATAAAGACTGTTGTGGACCGTCATTAATTATCGATCACCTTGACATTGAGTACGTACTGAGTAGTAGGACATTATATATATCAAGCTCCTCAGACATAATAGAGGCACACATCCCCGCAAATGGCTGCCAACAACGCCACCGCTGCTGAGGCAAGGACTGTTGACCCCTCAGTGTGGGGTGACTTCTTCATCCATTATGTCCCTAAACCAATGCAGGCACGCACTCATGCTCGATTTATTAATTTTTACCATGTCTGGTTTCTATGCTATACTATATGCATATATGCCTTGAAATTGCATATATAATTCTTGTAGATGTCGGAGGGAAGCATGAGGGAGAGGGTCGATCAACTGAGGAAGGAGGTGTGTGGACTGTTTGAGGCCTGCAGCGACAGCAACGCGGTGCACCAAATGATCCTTGTAGACACCCTCCAGCATCTGACTATTGATCATCTCTTCAAAGAACAGATTGGTGCCACACTATGCAGTATACACGGCTGTGGCGGGTTATTCAGTAGCCTCCATGAAGTTGCCCTGCGATTTCGCCTCCTTAGGACCCATGGTCTGTGGGTTTCTTCAGGTAGGTAAAGTATATGTGTGTGTACGTCCTGCATATAGTTTGCCTACCATTGCCATGACAACTCGATATGTCCCATATTTTATTTACAGACGAATTGATTAGCAAGCTCCGAGGTGATGATGGAAGCTTCTGTGCAGAAATAACAAATGATTATAGAGGCTTGTTAAGCTTATACAATGCTGCTCACCTTTTAACGCACGGAGATTGAACTTGAAGAAGCAATTCAGTTTGCAAGGCATCATCTTGACTGGGATTATTAACAGGTAGCATCAGGGCCCCATTAGCTGGTCAAGTTACCAGGGCCCTTGAGCTACCATTGCCAAGGACACTAAAGAGATTGGAGGCCCTTGATTATATGTCCGAATATATTCAAGAGCAAACGTACAATCCCTCCATACTAGAGCTTGCAAAGCTGGACTTTAACCTACTTCAACGTCTTCACTTGAAAGAGCTCAAAGCCATTTCACAGTATGCGTGTTCTAAACTTTTAATTATATTTTTTCTTATTAAAAACGTGCATGACAACTTTTTTTTCCCATTTCCCATTTCTTATTAAAAACGTGCATGTATCATGTCATTGGTGCCGTCTTATTAAAAAGAGTATTGTTTGACTTGGGACAAAGCTAATGTGACATATTAAGAAAAACTATAACTTTGCTGTCCTCATGTGTTTAATTATATGGCGTTTAAGACAAACTAATTAAATGTGTTGGCATTTTTTTTTGTCCTCACGTCATATGGAAACAAACAGCTTGAGTATAATGTTAGTGGATTACCTGTAAGTGTGATTCTAACTAGGGAGATAAACTTTTTTGAAAATGAAAGGGACGTGACCCGGCCCCAATGACATGATACATGACTGTATAAAAATTATATACAAATAATGTGCAAAAAAACTCTCATCGTTGGTGTGTCGGAATTGCAGATGTTTTGCTCCTGCTATGATACACACTCCGCCTCTCATCCTTTATTTTTCTGTACTAGCTAATTGCAACCTAACTCCGTACAAGTGAAATCCGAGCATTTTTCTTTCTACTAGGGCGTGCCTGAGGGCACACCGATGGCGAAGTTCCAGACGGCGGCTAGGGCAGAGGGGTAGTGGTGCAAGGGCAGAGGGTGTGCGGCGTTGGGAAGGAAGGAGGAGTGGCGGCACTAGGGAAGGTGTGCGGCGGTGCAGGTGGCGTGATCAGCAGCGGCAGAGACGTAGGGGCAGCGGCTAGCTAGGGTTAGGGAGGAGAGGGAGCTTGAGAGCTTTAGGTTAAAGTTTTTCGACTATTCCTTTCTTGATTTGCAGTTGTTACATTAAGCTAGTATTTATAGTCCCCACTGACGTGACTCCTAAGAACCCACGGAGATCCTTATAAGATTGGATTCTCCTTTTTCTTAACAAACTCAAACTCTAATAGACTCTTTCATAATCTACTTGGACTCGATAAGGTAACCAGCTGATAGCAACGGTGGCGGCAGCGGTTGTGCTGCGCTACGTACATTGTGTGCTACAGTAATTCCTACGTGCGTGTAACCCTAATGCGCAGCACGAGGCACGGTTGGAGCGCCTCCCTGGGCCCATGTTGGCCCGTTTTCTCTGCCGAAGTTCACAGCCCGTGTTGGGCGCATGACACTTTCATTCCAAATTTCACATACCCTAAGATTATCAAAGGGTGCATTCCTTTTCCAGAAATTGCAAAATGCAAAATTTTAGTATAGGTAACAAATTTATGTATGTTCATTTGTAGGCGTAATTAATAATCTGTTATGTCCTATAATTAAGGACAGTAATCGTCGTGTTCATTTTAGTACCTCATGTGAGATTGCAGTATATATAGGCAGGGAACACAGTACTCTTCGAAGCTGTTTCGCAAAAAAAAAAGTACTCTTCAAAGCTTGTTAAAAGGCTAAATGATTTCTACTAATGAGCACAAATCAGTCCACGCCTAGCCTACTGATGGCGTATAGACAATTTTTCAGATGGTGGAAGGATATTTACCAAGAAGTGGAACTAAACTACGTGCGTGATCGCGTGGTTGGGTGTTTCTTCTGGTCCTACACAGTATACTACGAGGAAGATTACTCACGAGCTCGGGCAATGCTTACCAAAGTTTATTCATTAATGACCATGGAAGATGATACTTATGATGACCATGCTACCTTAGATGAGTCGCATAAGCTCACTGAAGCCTTACGAAGGTATTCCTCTAGCCTACTCGATCTACGTTGGATCCAACTAGCTAGTTTAATTTGGATGCAAGATCCACATTGTGTGTTGCAGATGGGACTATAGTGCAGTTTCTATGTTACCTGAGTACCTGAGAAAGTTCTACCTGAGGCTTTTACAAACCTTCGAAGAATTTGAGGATGAACTGCAACCAAATGAGAGGTACCGTGTGGCTTATAGCAAGAAAGCGGTACGTACAGACTAATTATTAAACAACCACCAACAAGCCATCAATGATCAAACCATTTTATATATATGTCAGTAAAGATGCATTATCTGTACAGTTTCAGATGTCAGCTGAAAGTTATCTCCATGAAAGTGAATGGTTCCATCATAATTGCATGCCAACTTTTAAAGAACATGTGAAGGTGTCTACGTCAACGATCGGACCTCAAGTATCAGCTACCACGATTCTACTTGGCATGGGTGATGAAGCAACCAGAGATGCATTTGAGTGGGCACTAAGGGGAGACACTGCTGTTTTGACTTTCGGACGGATAGCCCGTTTCTTGAACGACATTGCTTCATTTAACGTAGAGTTTGTTATACCATATCTTTTTTTTATGTACATATGGTTGTTAATGAATACTCATAAAGTACGTGCATCATGTGGCTGACTAATATATAATTTGAGCATGCACTTTATGTTGTTTAATTTGCAGACCGGGAAGACCAAGAAAGATGTGCCAACTTCCGTGGAGTGCTACATGAACGAGTACAGTGTAACAAGTGAGGTAGCCATGACTGAAATAGGCTACCTAATTGAGGATGGATGGAAGACAGCAAACGGAGCTCGGTTTCAGCATCCTGAGCTACTTCCTGCGGTGCAGCGAATTATCAACCTGGCAATGTGCATGCCGTTCACCTATAGTGGTAAAAAGATGCACACACAAACTGCAAGTTAATGAAGGATACGATCGAGCGCCTTTTCCTCAATCCATTGCCCCTCTAGCTAAAAGTTTGTGGTTGGTGTTCAAAGCAGCCTAAACAATAAAGGCTCCATACATGCATTATGGTTATTTATCAACCAATAAATAAAGAGTGATGTATGCTTGCATAGCTTATCTGGAGGTATTATTATTTGTCTTTATATATAAAAAAACTGTAGAAAAAAATCAAATTGTAATGGAAAATTATCATCTGGTCAGTAATATTAAGATGTCTTCAATATCCCATCTTCCAATTGGAACAAGTTATTAATTAAAGATTAAGGCCACTGTGTATTTAGGGAACAATTAGTTGCACATCCACCCACATGTTTGGCTAGGATATAGTTAAGTGAGTATTGGTTATTACCATTGATGAAGACGTCCCATAGATGGTGTGGTGATGCTCCGATAATGATCTTGATTTGGAGGAGCTGCTTGTGTGGAAAGCCGAAGCTTTATAGAGTTTAGGATTCCTGCTCGATCGGCGGTGGTTAATTTCTTTGGCTGATTCTGTGAGAGAAAAAAATACCGTTCCTTGAGCGGATTTAGGGGAACCAACACTCTTTTGCATGTTGTAAAAAAAACACTCTTTTGCATGTGCTCCGCTATGAACTAATGGGGAATTACGTCTAGCACGAGCTTAGAACCCCTCTTGATGGTGGCACCTGTTTTCTGCATTTGCACTGCTATATATACATACATCCTCACACAGGGGCCGACCCATGGGGTATGCAGGGTCATCCAACGGATACCCTATGGGGGAGCCTTATAGTACTTAGCATTATATTATAGTTAGCTGATAAAACAAAATAGCAACTAGAGTAGCAGGCAAAACCCTATCATCCAGTTAATTTTAGAAAACCGGACTAAAACCGTACAACAGCCTCTACCCTGAGGCGAGATTGTGTCATATCCACTAACAAAACAACACAACAACTCTCCAGCATTAGAGAGAGGTGGCTAACCACAGATACATCAAAATAAAGAGAAAAACTTAGCACATTCGAGAGAAATCTAGACTTAGCCGCAAAACGCCAACCGAACGCCGATCTGCGCCCCTACCGAGCAGCATACTCGCCGTTTTCACCATGGCCATTGTGCCCACCACCGCTCCACTGTCATCCTGCCTCTGAGGAGGTGGAATGGGGACTAAGAGTGACGGCAGACAACCGACACGGCGACCTCCCCTCAAACTGATGGTGACATCCTCCACAGGGCCCAAGTACCACCATCCAACGCCGGCCACGAGAGGAATCCATGGAGGGGAATGGCGGCAGCGGTGGAACACCACCCGACATTTAATATCCGCACCACCAAGGGGACCGCCCGGCGGAGCGAGACGCAAATGTAGGACACTCGTCGATGTCGGGCGATGCCCAACAACCATGGCCAGACTTATAAAAGAGGGGGGCAACAACAAGACCACGGCATGAGCTGGGCTCTACTCTTCCCGCAATGGCACCCTCAAGAGGGTCGTCCAACGACGTCGCCGCCACCGCTCCAAATATAGCCGAGCTAGGCTTTTCGCTACAGGGAGATCGACAGAACTTCGGTTATAGAGTTTGGAAATATCGACGCCCCAAGGAGGTGAACGGCGCCAATGGCGTCATTGTCAATTGCATAGACATGATCTTTCACGGCTTTCGCCAAGGCTCCCAAACTCATGGACCATAGTACGTCGATTTAGAGACCAGGAGACCAAACCTCGCAGACATACCCCAACGTCAAAAGGGGTTAGCTAGCCATGAACGTCGACGCCAGAGGATGCTGATGAAGCCGAGGACGAGAGGGTAGTAGAGACGCGCCGCCCCACCGCCGCAAGCTCGCGGCCAAACTGCACACGCTCACAACCCTGGCGAAGAAGAAAACCGGGCACGCTGCCCCGCCGCCAGCTTGCCCGCGGCCAAACTGGACGCCCGCCCCTTCTCTGCTGCCATCATCGAGGCCGCTTCTGTGCAACATCGCGGTGGAGGGTCTGGTGCCGGCATGCCGGGCCCGTGAGGCCTAGGTCGCCCCGGTAGCCCGTAGCCGCCGCCATGCCCGACCACCACCGCATGCGCCGGGCCCGCTCGCCGCCGCGAACCGTGGCGTGGAGCACCGCCACCAGGGGGTGCGCTGACCAGGTGGCTCGGAAGAAGAGGGGCGCCGTCGCCCACCATCCACCGAGCCCTAGCGGAGGGGCGGGGAAGGGGCACCATGGACCACCGGGGGAGATGGTCGCCATGTCGTGGCGTAACAAGGTCCCGACGCCCCACCGACGCCGGAGATGAAGGAGAAGGGAGGGAGGGAGTCGGAGTGGCGTGGATCCCAGCAAAGAAGTGCCAGAGCCGCCACGACCCACCGGGAGAGCCCACGCCGACGCTTCCGGTTTTTCGCACCTCCTCCCTCGCCGGTGCGGGGCGCCACCCGCAATTTTTCCCGCTGCAACCTTCCTCGCGTGCCACGCCCGGCTACCGGCCTAAGCACTCGAGCGGCGGGCGAGCCGAGCCGGGGCGCGGGGAGGGGTGGCAAAGACAATGGTAAGCCCATTGCTCATGTCATAGAAGGTCGGCGCGCTTCAGGTGTCATGTCCGCTTTACAAAGTCCGCACTCCAAAATTACCCCCGAGTAAGGTTAGCCGATCACCATTGTGGCTGCTATGAAATTCAGTTGATATGGTTTTTGCTGAATTGGAAATGGTTTTACCGAATTGCACAAGAAAACTAGGTTCGCCAGTGCCCTCTCACATGCCACCAAGAAAAAAAGGCTACGAGACGATGCCACACCGGGCTTTTCGTGAGACGTCGTGCGATGATCGCCATGTATTCATGTTGCAAACAAAATTTCATCCGAGTAGCGAATCACACCTGCGTGAGGAGAGCAAGGCCGTCGGCCTTCGCGGTTATTTGGTTGGCTGCTAGAACACTCGATGACGTTGTGTTAATTCGGACGGCGTCACGCTAAAAACTTGGTGCGATAAAAATACCGCACATATAATTTTTTTTTCCCGGTTAGGCTTTTTGCTTTCATCCTCCTTTCTCCATCTTGTGTCCTATATGTGTCGCCTCTCTAAGATTTTTCTCTCGTTTCATCGTCTTCCTTCTTCGCGGCGTAGCCCGCAAAGGGGGCGGATCTAGCCGAAAACCTTCTTCCTGGACTTCTACAGCCATAGAAAAATGCTATAATTCCCTTGAAAATTAACAAATTGAGTGGCTGACAGTGCCTTCATGTTAGGAGCTACTTGCGAAAGGAAGAAGAAAAGTAGATGCTAACTAGGAATTCACTCCGTAAGATTGAAATGTAACGAATTCAAATGGCAATTATACATGGGTCCTGCCCCTCATGCCCATCGATCCCTCTTGGCTTAAGTACTCCCCAATATTCAAAAGTGGATTACATATGCCACTCTGGGCCTGCTAGGCATGAGCTAGACTTTCTCTCTCCGACGGGCCTTGGGCCACTTCCTGGCTGGCCGTCTGCTGCAGTCTTAGGAGCTAACATTCTTCCCTCCTTTGGAACCAGCATGTCCCCAGGCTGGTGCTCTTGGGAATTGTTGCTTCAGCTGCAAGTAGTTCTCCCATGTAGCCAAGGACACAGGCATATGAGACCATTTGATAAGTACCTGTTCAATAGGATGATCTCCAGAAGTCCAACGCCTTTGGAGAACTTCTTCTGGAACCTGAAACTCGATGTCAGTGTGAGGTAGCTGAGTGGTAACAGGTTGATCACCATGAGACTTTTTGAGTTGAGAAACATGACAAACTGGGTGAATCTAGGATCCTTGAGGTAATGTCAGCTTGTAAGCTATTGTACCCACTTTAGCTTCAACTTGATAAGGTCCAAAGAATCTGAATGCTAGCTTGTGACTGGAACGCCTTGCTACTGATGCTTGAGCATAAGGTTGGAGCTTCAAGAAAACCCAATCACCCACTTGGAAAGATCTTTCTGATTTGTTTTTATTTGTCTGTTTCTTCATTCTTGCTTCTGCTCTCAATAGATGTTGCTTGACTAAATCTTGCATCAAAGATCTTTCAGAGATCCAGTCACTAAGGTCGGGTATTAAGGGACCAATGTCTTGAGTGACAATCCCGTGTGTCTTGGATCAGTAACCATATAAGACCTCAAAAGGTGTTCTGCACAAAGCAGAGTGAAATGTGGTGTTGTACCAAAATTCATCCAAAGACAACCAATTCTTCCATTTGGATGGATAGGCATTAACAAAGCACCTCAAGTATGTTTCTAGGCATTGGTTCAAACGTTCAGTTTGACCATCAGATTGTGGATGGTAAGCTGTACTCATCCTCAAATCAACTCCTATCAGGTGGAATAATTGTTTCTAGAAGGTACTAGTGAAGATCTTATCTCTATCAGAGATCATTGCCAAGGGTAAGCCATGGAGCCTATATGATTGATCCATAAAGAGTCTAGCAATGGACCGAGCACTATAAGGATGATGTATAGGTAAGAAGCGACCATACTTAGTATATTTATCAATAATGACCAGAATTGCATTGGATGTACCAGAAACAGGAAGACCCTCCACAAAGTCCATGGAAATAACCTCCCAAGCTGACTGTGGCACAGGTATAGGATGCAAAAGTAAAGGTGACTTACTTCTATCTAGTTTAGCTTATTGACAAGTTGTACCAAATTTCATGTTGGGCCAATAGAACAACCTGTTTGAGCCTATGGTAAGTTGCGGGTGCTCTAGAGTGACCTCCCAATGCGCTATGATGCATAGCAACAAATACCTTATCATGGAGTGCCTTGTTTGACCCCAACTAGATTTTGCCATCATATTTGCAAGGTTAAATGATTATTTGATTGAGAATCCAGGGCCAACTTAGGCAGCAACTCCCCGTGTTGTAGGATCATCATGATAGCTGTCTTGAATATCTTTGAGCCACTAGGGAAGCATAGATGATACTTTGCCATGACTAGATCGGAAGTTGGACATCTAGACAATGCATCTGCAACTGAGTTCTCCACACCCTTTTTGTAGATGAGTTTGTACTACAAGCCCAACAACTTCGTAAAAAACCTTTTTGTTGCCAAGGGGTATGTAACCTTTGTTCATTGAGGTGTATTAGACTTTTTGGTCGGTGTGAATATAGAATTCAGCATGCATAAGATAATGTCTCCACTTGTTCTACAACTAGAATTCCATGTGTTCTTTCTCATAAGTGGATAACTCTCTGATCTTAGGACACAAAGCCTTACTGATATATGCCAAGGGATGCCCATCTTGAAGAAGCACAGCTCCTATACCATTTGCACTAGCATCAGTTTCAATGTGAAATGGTTTCTCAAAATCGTAAGGCTAAGCATGGTGCGAGGGACCAAAGCTTGTTTCAAATTGTCAAAGGAGTCTTGTTGCTCCCCGTGACCATTGGAATGTTGTGTCCTTGCATAAAAGAGTGGATAGTGGCTTGGCCAAGATTCTAAAATGTCCGACAAATTTTCTATAGTACCCGGCTAATCCCAAAAATCCCCCGATCTCTTTCACATTCTTGGGCACAGGCCATTCTTGAATAGACTTAATCTTGGCTGGATCAGTATGAATGCCATCAGCACTAATAATGTGACCCAAGTAAGAGATGGATCTCTGAGCAAACTTGCACTTACTAAGCTTCAATTTCCACTGATCCTTTGATAGCATTTCAAACACTTGCTGCAAGTGCATCAGGTGATCCTCCCTGGTTTTGCTATAAACCAGAATATCATCAAAGAATACTATCACATATTTCCTCAGGCCAGGTGCTAGTGTACAATTCATAGCCCCATGGAATGTTCCAGGTGCACCAGTCAGGCCAAATGCCATGACCTTGAATTCATATTGACCCAGATGGTATTGAAATGTTGTTTTGAACTCCTCACCAGGTTCCATAAGGATTTGGTGAAAGCCTCGCTATGAGATCTAGTGTTGAAAACCATTGTACTCCATGAAGTTCATCCATTAATTGATCAAATATAGGAACAGGGAACTTAGACTTCTGAGTGATAGCATTTAGTTTTTTGTAGTCCACACACATTCTATAGCCACCATCTTTCTTAGGAACTAGAACCATAGGTGAATAGAATAAATTAGCACTAGGTTGAATTATACCTTGGCTGAGCATTTCTTGCACTTGATTTTCCAACTCATGTTTCAACTTTGGTGAATATTTGTACTGCCTTATGTGCATAGGATTAGCACCAGGGAGCAGAGGTATGGAATGGTTGCAAGCTTTGGTGGGGATAAACCAGAAGGTGCCTCAAAAAATATGTTCATATGATTGCAACAAAGTTTGCAAGTCATCAGGCAGATCAGCCATTGCTTGAGTGTCGATTGTGTAGAAGTACAACAGATCCAGAATGGAGAGGTTCTTGCAACTTATCAACCACTCCTTGTAACTGAATTCTAGAATCCTCATAAGGTATCTCCAACCACTTGGACTTCCAATGAACCTGCATTGGACTATGACTTTCTAACCAATCCATGCCAACAATCATATCAAATTTGGTCAAAGGTAGAATCTTGAAGCTAGATGTGAACTTGTATGTATCAATTGACTAGTTAACATCAAACAAAATGCCTTTACTATGGAGAATACCACCAACAACAACATGTACAAAGGGTAGGTTCGGAATAAGGGTATGTGAGCTCAACTGGCGTGCAAGGCTAGAACGATAAACGATGAAGTGTTGCCGAATAGAGTAAAAAGCGAGACAGGCAAACCTTCAATAGTTCCCACAAAGTGGATGGTTTGAGCAGCGGGAGCACCAGCGATTGCGATCTTAGACAGGGGCTAAAAACACCCTGTTCGGTCTCTTAAGAGTATCTTGAGGTTACTGCAATCATCAACAGACTGTGATTCCCAGACATCTTAAATATCATGCAGTACCTCAGGTGCACATTTGTGTTCTCTTGTCCACTTTAATCCACACTTGAACCATAACCCCATTGCTTGACGATATGCTTTGATTGCACGCAACTTGGAGTCAGCTTGAGCTTGTGGAACAACTTCAACTTGTGCCCTTGGCCCATCATTCCTTGGGGAACTAGCTGACAGGGGGTAATGCTGGCCTTGCAAACTTGTTATAGTAAGTTGGCTTTGGAGCTTGAGGAGTGCCTCCACTTCTTCCTACAAGAGTGCCAATTTGCAAGCAGTATCCAAAGTTTGGGGGCTTTGAATAAGTAATTTAGAACGCAGCTCTAGTTGAAGGCCACGAATGAATCTTCTTATGATGAAAACAGGATCAACACTCTTGTTGTATGCAAAGAGCTGGTCAGTAAGGGATGTGAAAGAGGTGACATAATCTGAGGCTGTTGTGGTTTGAGTGATATGGAGTAGCTTCCTGGCAAGTAATTCATGATGGTCACGATCAAACCTATCACGAACTAGGCGATTGAACTGTTCCCAATAAGCAGTGGATATCTAGGACTCTACAAAATTGCAACCACAGTTTTGCAGCATCTGTCTTGCATAGTGGTTGCTCTAACCCACAATTGAGGCTCCACTGATTACATTTAGAAATAATTCTCACAAAGGGTGCGCCATAAACATGGGGTTGTCCCATCAAACTTGGGGAAGTCAAATTTGGGCAGTCTACTAGCTGGGTTATGATTTGAGGTATGGTTTTGGTGTGACTAGTGGTTGTACTAGTACGGTGGAAAGTGGTTGATAGAAGTGTGTTGTAGGATTTGAGTAGTGCTGATAATGCTGGTTGTTAGGGATGGATACAATAGGTGGTGGAGTAACATAGGACATGTTATATGGTAGAGGATGTGGAGAGCTAGTGTATGTACTATGGATTGAAGGATATGGTGGTGCAGGTGGAGGAATGGGTAAGGCTGTATGGTTTGGTTGGTATTGTGGACTTGGTGGAGGAACAGAGTATGTTGGGTACTGATGTGAACCAGTATGATTCAGAGATTGGGACATAGGATTGATCATAAGCAAAGTAGGACGAACAGGAGAACTAAACGCATGAGTTGATTGTGTATGAATAGGCAGAGATTGGGAGTAGTTCATACCATTGGTCGGGCCATGAGATTTGGGTGTTGATGCCCCAAACTCACGAACCCGTGTAGCAAAATCATCGCGCGTGCCCATGGGCAGTTTGGTGTCGCCGCGGATGACTCTGCGGCCGCCGGTGGTGGTCAGCTTCGACGATGTGTCGAACACGGCCACGCTCGCGGTTCACGCGTTGCTGATTTCGATCGGCGGCTCTCCTCGGCCATTGATTCCAACCTGGTGAAGCGCACATCGAGGTCCCGGTGGTGGCGCTATCGTGCTCGCTTCCAGCCCCTCGAGGCGTTTGGTGGCAGCCGCCTCCCCTCGTCGTAGATCGATTCTAGCGTCTTCGAGGCGCTTCTCAAGCTTCGGGGGCGATAGGATATCACGGACCACGTGACTCCAACTTGTTGAAGCAGCGGTCGGCGATGTCGTCGTGGGCTGTGATCTGCCTCTCGAGCCGGTGAAGCGGCGCTCCCAAGCGGCTTCCGTCGTCGATCCGCTTGGTGAGGCCGTCGAGCTTCTCAATGACGATCTTGAGGTTAGGACCCATGACTCCTCTTGCGCTCTGGCGATGGGTGAAGTGCGGATGCTCGGCGGCGGCGGCGCGATCAATTCGATCGGGGCTGAGTCTCATGCCCATCCCTCTTGGCTTAAGTACTCCCCAATATTCAGAAGTAGATTACATATGCCACTCTGGGCCTGCTAGGCGTGAGGTGGGCTTTCTCTCTCAGACAGGCCTTGGGCCGCTTCCTGGCTGGGCGTCTGGCTGCAGTCTTGGAGCTAACACTTCATTCACGCTGTGCACGTCCACCCCTACCGCAAGCACGGGCGAAGCTATGTTGGACCTGCTGGATGCCCAGGCACCCACGCCAAATTGCTAATCACGTGATGAGGTGCAAATTCTCACCGTTTGTGCACCCCCTCTGTCCAAACGCAGGCACCCACGGTTGCTGCCTGCAGGCTCAAAAGTGCACCTCACGCTAGCTCTTGACTCGCTGAAGGGCTTGTCCATTACGTTGAATCTGCACCTCCGGCCGGCCCAAGCCCATGTTGCAGCATGAACGTAGCACGAGGTGCCTGCTAATCGCACACGCACACAAACCATCAATATCGCGTGATTTTTTCCCGTGGCGTTTCGCATGCCTGACGGCTCCGCGACCGCGAGGGCGATCTGGCCGCGGCTTTTCGACTGACGCGGCTTCAACGATACCTGCGATCCGCAAGGGCAATCTGGCCGTGGCTTTTCGACTGACGCAGCGTCGACGATACGTGCCTGCGAGGCGGCTGCTGCGTCCACGGGCCGACGGCGCCAAGGCTCCTTTCCTGAATCTCTTCTCCGATTTCAATCAGGATTCAGGTTTTTGCTGCTTGCTTGCCTTGCTTCCGTGAGTTTCCAAAAGAAATCTTTGTTTAATCATCCATAATTTAATTTGGCTTGACTAGTATTCACGGACGACAAAAGTTCTCTGTATCCGGTCAGTTGCTAGCTGTACTTCAGTTCAGAGTTAAGGCAAGGTAAAAGAAGTCAGTTCAGCACGTAATTTTATTTTCTTGCAACCTTGAGCTAGTACTAAAAAAAATCAATTTTTGAATTAGTATGGATCTCCAATTTGATTTTGCTTGCTGCTTGTAATTTTGTAAATGATAGGTAATCATGGAGAGGTTTTTCAAAAGGAAAGCTCAAGAGATAGACACTGCCAACAATAACATAAATTCATGTCTAGATGATCTCAATTGGGAAGAGGAGATTAAATATGATCCAGGATTGCGAAAACAAATTGATGCTTATCGTCCTAACCATAGAGAAGAGGTCAGAAGAAAATATTTGGAAAATGGACCTTGTCAGCCTCGCACATGTAATTTTCCGTGACATATATTGGAGTCAAGCCAAGAAGATTTGTCCTAGAATGGTTTGATGAGTTTGGAAGTTGGCTTGAATATAGCGAGTCGAAGGACAGAGCATATTGCTTTTGTTGTTTCTTATTCAGAGATAATAAGGATGCAGGATATGAATCATTTGTAGTTAATGGTTGGAATGGTTATCATCGGAAAGCTAGGCTGAGGTCACATGTTGGTGATGTTAATGGCTTACACTATAATGCAATGAAGAAGTGCGAATTGGAATGAAGTTTGTCAAAACAAGTTTGTCTAATCGCATGGGTGATCAACACTTAAGTCATAGACTTATTTGCTATCTAGAGAAAGAAGAAATGAAGAAAGTTAGCAATGAGGCTGTGGTTCGTCGTTTCATGACCATGGAAGGAAAAGCGTAAATATGATCTATGAGAGGTAATCCAATGTATCTATTTTTAATCGGTAATTCTACAATTCATTTGCTAAATAATTGACGTATGTGTTCTATTTCCTTTTATTTAGGCTATGCGGGCATGTTTTCTCTGGACCAAAGATTTTGCTACATGGGGCATGTTTTCTTCATGATTTAGGCATTCTATCAATGAATACACTTCTTTTTTGTTAACCGGTGAGTGTTATGTGTTGACCAAAATTTCATATCTTTAGCTAGAAGTCAAATTTGATATTATATATGGTAGTTGCACGTTAGTTATGCTATTTTTAATTGAAAATCGGATTGTTCAACGTAGTTGTGAATTAAGTGGTGCACCCCCATCATTTTGCTCTAGCTTCGCCACTGACCGCAAAGGTACGTGGCTTGGCGGATGCTATGTAGATATCACATCTAAGCACACCAGCATGTCCCAGGTGAAATATTGAACCCATGAGTGTTTTCGGGTCGCAGTATGTTGTTATATGTCCGTTGGGTGTTATATTTTTTCCGACCACGCCAACGGTGCGTTTTCATTAACCAAATAGAGTTTTCAAAGCAACCAAGCGCACGGTAACACCAAGGTTATTACCGACAGTGCGGGTGTTATATATATTTCACCCGTTAGTAATCCATAGGGTTCAGAACATATTTTGTTTTTTTCTCTCTCCTCTAATGGGAGGTCCAGAACCAATATTTTTTTGACATAAGCCTGTGTAATAGTATGATTTGCATGGACTATGTCGTCGACATATATAGTCTGCACTAGACTAGATTTGCAGTGACTTTTTTGTGAGTACTTCTGTTGCATGGATTCATCATCATCGATCGCGTGGCACGACTGCAAGATCATCTCGTCTTCAAGCAGCGTACGTTCTATGCATCAATGCCTAACATGGCCGCGCATGTACAAGTTTCATCAGACCGTCGGTGCACATGACATGTAGATTCGGGACATATGTTGTATTATTAAAGACCCAGATGATAATCCATCAAAAATTTGACAGGTGGTGTACTTTATTCCCTTTTCGATTACCTTGCATAACTTTTTTTATAAGTAGCTCCAACAGTTCTCCATTTGTGGTTTTTCAATTGCCCTTGTTTACCAACTCTCAAATCTAAATGCAAGTTAAAAAAAAAAGAGATTATCTCCAATAGTTTGGCATAATTCACTTGCCAAACTTATATCTAACACTACTACAGAATGGTTCATCGCTACGCCGGTATCACTACCGAAATTTAGTCCACCGGCAAAGGATGAACCGTTCAGGCGCGGGACAAATCAGAAATTCCACGGGTTCGACCAATTCGGCGGTGAAGATTTAGATCACCACCGAAGTTGAATCGTTCCCCGGCGTGGTCTTGATGGACACGGATCACAACCGAGTTTGAATTAGAACCGATAGCGATTTGAAGATTGACACGCATCAACATATTGGGACAGGGGGGAAAAAAATACGATGACAAGGAGCAGTAAAACAAATGACAGAACAGAAGATTAACACGCATCAGATTAACAAACGACTGATCCATTAACAAATGACACAAACCAAATTAAACTGACTTACAAACAACTGATATAATAAATTAACTTAAAAAGAAAGCGGACGGCCTAATTAAGCCGCCTTCTTGGACGCCCGCCTGGCCTTCTTCCTGGTGGCCTCCTTGGCCTCCTCCTCCATCTCCTCCAGTTTGGCCGGTATCCCTCGGCGAGGGTATCAACCAAGTACTCGATCCGGAGGGCGATGAAGTTGGACTTCTCGAAGGAGAGATTCATCATGTTGGCAGGCCAACTTGGTTGGCCAGGTTGTTGAGCTTGTTGAGGGTGGCGCTGAGGCGCTGCACGGTGAACTTCTCTGCCCGGTTAGCAGCCATGTCGATCGTCGATGGCGTCAGCGACCCGGCTTACTGTGTAAACGGGGTAGAGAGGGGAGTGTGTTGGAGAGCGAACTAGAGACAGGGGTTATGTACCATGCACGTATAAATAGGACTCGACGCGGTTTTAAGACGAGGGAACAGCACAACGCAAATGATAGAAAATGAAGATTGACACGCATCATATTAAAATGGATACAAGGAAACAGTAGAACCCAAATTAACGACCGATAAAGAGATTGACATGCAACTGGGGAAAAGATTGATTGTTTCCCTATCAAATCTATTTATAACGCTTTAATTAACGAGCAACGACTCTAGTCGATCCTTTCAACACATCTGAAAATGGATGATCCCTCCGGGCCTCCAAAGATTTAGAATAGTTTTTTGCTTTAATCCAATTCTCACAAAAAGATAACTTGTTCAAAACAAAATGGGCTGGTAATTCCAGCTTCTATTTTTAGCGTGAAAAGTGAGTAATGTTAGTCATCTATTTTTAGGTGTCCTATGGCCAAAGTTGTTTGGGGCTAACAAATCCCCAACTCCAACCTCCAGGAACCTCAATCAAGCATGGCCCTGGATGAAAAAAAAAAAGTTTGCTAATGGTGGCAAAAATCACATTTAATATTGCTTCTATATGTTGGATGATATGGAAAACTGGAAAACAAATCATGTTTGGAGACTACGATCTTTACATCTACCATCAACGGAAGAAAAAGATTGAACGGAATCCGTGGATCCGCGTATCGGGATCCGGATGGATCCATCCAACTGAATTCAAGCTGAAACAAAAACACTTCGCTACAGTATTTGAATGCAACTTCCACCAACCAACCACTCATTCACCGGTTCACACCCACACGCCAGCACATTCGCCGGCCCAGAGAATGGAGGGGACGCTGCTGCTGCCTGTGCTGCTTGGCCTGCTCCTCGTGCTCCTCATCAAGCTCGTCGTCGTCGACAACAAGTACTTCAGGGCGGCCTCTGGGAAGCCGCCGCTGCGCCTGCCTCCGGGGCCATGGCAGCTGCCGGTGATCGGCAGCCTGCATCACCTCCTCGTCCTCGCGTCTCGCCACGGGGACCTCCCGCACCGCGCGATGCGTGACCTGTCCGGCCGGCACGGCCCGGTGATGCTGCTCCGGCTGGGCGCCGTGCCAACACTGGTGGTGTCCTCGGCCGAGGCGGCCAGGGAGGTGCTCAAGACCCACGACGCGGCGTTCGCCAGTCGGCATCTGACGCCGACGCTGGACGTGGTCAGCATCGGGGGCGCGACATCCTATTCTCTCCGTACGGCGAGCTGTGGCGCCAGCTCCGGCGGATCTGCGTGCTGGAGCTCTTCTCGGCGCGCCGCGTGCAGTCGTTCCGACACATCCGGGAGGAGGAGGCTGGGAGGCTGTTCCGGTCCGTGGCCGACTCCTGCGCCGCCGGCAGCGCGGTGGTGGACATCGGCGAGCGGGTGTGCCGCGCCATGAACGACACCGTGGTGCGGTCAGCCGTGGGCGGGCGGTGCGCGCGGCGGGACGAGTTCTTGCGCGAGCTTCACAGGGCCGTGTTGCTCAGCTCCGGCTTCAACTTCGCCGACCTGTACCCGTCGTCGTGGCTGGTGCGCCGCCTCAGCCGCGGGCTGCGGGAGATGGAGCAGTGCAACCGGACGGCGCGTGACATCATTGGCGACATCATCCGCGAGCAGCAGCAGCAGAACGCTGACGGCGGACAGGACGACAAAGAGGAGGACAACTTGCTGGCCGTGCTGCTGAGGCTGCAGCGGGACGGCGACGACGACGAGCGGCGCTGGCTGACCACCGACATCATCTCCACCGTGGTCATGGAGATTTTCGCAGCGGGGAGCGAGACCTCGTCAACGACGCTGGAATGGGCGCTGTCGGAGCTGACGAGGAACCCACCGGCGATGCGCAGGGCTCAGGCCGAGGTGCGGGAGGCCTTCAACGGGCAGCAGAGGCTCACCGAGGCCGACACGGCGCGGCTGAGGTACCTGCCGCTGGTGGTGAAGGAGACGCTGCGACTGCACTTGCCCGTGGCATTCCTGCTGCCGCGGGAGTGCCGGGAGACGTGCCGGGTGATGGGCTACGACGTGCCCCGGGGAACCAAGGTACTAGTCAACGCGTGGGCGATCGCCAGGGACGCCGAGTACTGGGACGACCCGGAGGCGTTCCGCGGAGCGGTTCGAGGGCGCAGACGGCGGCGTCGACTTCAGAGGCGGTGACTTCGAGTTCATCCCGTTCGGCGCCGGCAGGCGGATGTGCCCAGGCATGGCGCTGGGGCTCGTCAACATGGAGCTTGCGCTCGCCGGCCTTCTCTACCACTTCGACTGGACGCTGCCGGACGGCGACGGGAAGGTGCTGGACATGAGCGAGGCGTTCGGGATCACCGTGAAGAGGAAGTCCAAGCTCGTGCTGCGCGCCACGCCGCGTGTTCCATGCTCGTACTAACATGACATTGTGGATTGTATAAACATAACATTGGCTCCATTGTCAATAAAAAAAAACATTGGCTCGCGACAGCCACCAATGGTGATGGAGGACAGCGACGTGGTCATGTCCCGGCAACGCAAACGCATCACTATCGGCAGAGGACAGGATGAGGATCAAGGTCAGGGTGGTCGCATTCGATCTCGATCTGCGGTCCTGCCCGTCAACTCAATCCGGATCGGGTTGTTGTTTGAGGACAGCAACAGGCATGTGCGGCGTCACGATCGAGCAGTCAAGTGCCACACCCACACAACAACATGCACGCGAGCACACAAGCCGCCAAAGCATTATATTATTATTATTATTAAGAGCATTTCTTGTAGAATGACACTGATGAAAGATGATCACCATAAATACCACTTAGAGCAAGTATTATAGCCGGCTGTAAGCCGGCTAAATGCTGACGTGGAGAAGAGATGAGATGAGAGATAAACTTACGGCCGGTTTGGGCACAAGAACCAATAAACTCGTGGAGACGCACAACCCGGGTGGGCTGAGAGGTAGGCGATAAGAGCAGGTTTAATAGTTTAAGTAGGGCTACTTCGTCGACTACCAGCGACAACGCACAAGGCGATGATGGTGGAGCCCGCTACTATTTAAGGCATAGCTGTATGCGGAGCCAATTGCAGCAAGTGCATGGTGTAGTCGCCCGGCACGCGGCCAGGCGTGTCGTGAGACGCCTATTTTCTTCTCTCTCTTCACTTCTCTCTCCTCCACGTAGATATGAGCCGGCTAGTCACTCATTATAGTACTTGCTCTAAGAATCCTTACACCGGCCGTGCCCGTGCGTATTATAATGCTTGCTCTTAACCATAGCCTGCCATGACAGCGCACAACTTTTGACTGACAACCAGTTTTGTCGTTTTTATTATTCACTTGTGACAACAAATGAGATACTCCCTCCGTCCCTAAATGTTTGTCATTCTCGCTTCCCAAAAAATTTATGCCGGCCATTATATATTAAAATATATAAATATTTATGTTAAGTAATTAGTATCATCGGAAAGATCTTTTTCGTCTAGTTTTTTTAATAAATTTATTTGGAGATTTAAATGTTACACATATTTTGTACAAACTTAGTCAAAGTTGTGGCACGAAAACCAACGGCGACGGTCAAATAAGGACGGAGGGAGTAAGTGTGTAACTCCCAAAATATTTTAAGCTAGATGAGTAAATCTAGAAATCAACACAAATGGGAAACCTTTGAATTAATGATCACTCCGCCTTTCAAGAGAAAGAGCAAGGAAAACCAGGGAACGTTCGTTTTTTGAAAGAACTTGACTCATGAGCTTCTCTGTTGTGCTGAGAAATTCATCCATAAGCTCTCTGGACGACCCAAAATGGTCCTGTATTATTGGCCCAAAGGCAGCCACAAAAGCATATGCTATCATCTTGGGGCTGACCTCCGCTATGTTTACTATAAGGTCATGAACCTCAAGTTCATTAATGGAGAAGGATCCCTGCTCTTCTATTATCTCCTTTATTTCTTTCTCAGACGGTGCATATAATGGTATGTAGAAAGCCTTCAATATTTGCTCATCAAGCAAACCCTGCAGCAAGAAACTCATGAATAATGAAACACTAAATTTCATGTACTGAGGTCCAAAATTCTTTAGGATCGATATATAAACCAGCAAATCCATACCCTTGATGCCATGTCGTCTAAAACTTGGGTTATGACCTCCCATGTATGTTGACCGGATCCACAGCTGGCCAAAGCCGGAGATTGTGTTCCACTCAACAAGGAAACCATCAACCGTCCTCCAGGAACCATCTCTTGGGCCCTGCACTCCAAGAACAAAAGGAAATCCTTTCTAAATTGCTGGGAATAAGCATCAAGCACAATGGGCCGTATTCTCCGCCATAGTTGCTCGTCTCTATGGTACATTGGAATGCATTTCTTCGGTAGGTCTTCAGGTACCTACCAATACCGCATCATAAACATTAAGCTTAAATAAAAGTAGCTGATACTACCGTAACGGAACAAAGAACATGTGTAAGTATGTACGTAGGAACAAAGTTTCTGGCACCGTACCTTTGAAAGCCAGTGCAAGCTATTTGAGGAGAGGACAAGATGCACAGATCCAGTAGTGAACAGCCTTCCATAGAAGGACCCAGGCACAATACTAGTGATGACAAACGGAGAGATACCATGCTCACCCTTGTCAATGCTTTTCCTTTCTTGGAATGCAACCAATTGCTTTATTGTACTGTTGAAATCATTGCTGGGAAGGTCGTTGAGGAGCAGGCTCAGCTCAGGCGGTGGCTGGTTGAGTTGAAGACACTGGTGATGAATGGCATCGACAGCAGTAGAGACCAAGGTGAGTGCGCTGGGGCCAGAAGAGCAGCCAAGGTCCGCGATCACCATGCTTCTGGGAAGGGGTGTGGAGTTTCCACACAGTTTCATGATGGCCTCTTCGATCTGTGGCTTCATTCTCATCTGCATTGCACTCTGTATGTATGCGCATGAGTTGTTACCTTGGTCAAAATTTTTTCAGTTCCATCTTTTGGTTATCAAAACCAGCATGTTAATTTCTTGTTCTGTCTAAATCAGTTTACAAACAGGTCAAAATTAAATTGTTGGTTCAATCAAGGAATTTGATCCATATGAGATTGTATTCATTAGTAATACCAAATATCCTTGTGTATAACACTTCAATATGGAAACTCAAACTACCACTTAAAAATCAAAACATTCAGATGGTATTTGTACAAGTGAGTAATCTTAACAAAGGACAATTTAGCAAGAAGACACTGGCAGGGAGACAAGAAGTGTTGTTTTTGTTCATCTAAAGAGTCTACGAAATATTCTCTTTGATTGTCATTTTGCTAAATTTATGTGGAAAACTATTCATGTCTCCTTTAATTTAAGTCCTCTAACTAGCGTACATTATATGTTTACAGATTGGTTACACGGGTTTAATTTGAAACTGCAATCCAAAGTTATAGTGGGTGCAACTGCAATGTGCTGGGTATGGTTGACCTAGAATGATATAGTTTTTGACAAGGTCCTAGCACCATCTTATTTGTAGGTTATCTTCAAGGGGACTTACTAGATCAGGTTTCGGTAGGACCTTTGCGGCGCCGAGGCACGATTCCGCTCGGGCGATGGAAATTTTTCGTAGGCATAGAGCCTTCGCCAAGAGCCGGCACGCTTACGGTTGAAGGCTTTGCCTAGCGGCGGTTGTGGCTCTCCGCAAAGAAAAGTAGCCATTAACTGCGATTCTGGTGGTGACGGCCCTTTGCCTAGAGCCACATTATACGGCTCTCAGCAAAGAAAATTCCTTTTATTTTTTTTGAAGAAACTTTGCCGAGAGCCATACTGGAAGTGCTCGGCAAAGAAAAATTCTTTTTTCCCCGTGGTGTTCTGTCTCTACTTCAAAAGGTGGAGGATCACCAAAGGATGAAGATGGGCTATAGGAAAATTGAGACAACAACGATGGAGGTGTTTGTGTTTTCAATGATGCTTTGTGAAGCTTTTCAGTATTCCTTATGTGATAAAACTTCGTTTTTGAGTTTGCATGAACCATCGTGTTTCGATGTGTAATAAGGAACAACTATATACATTAATCGATGCAAAAGCTGGGATATTAATATATTCTCTTTTCTAAAAATTCCAACCCAAGCTAGCATCTCGGTGAAGAAACAAAAATCATTAAAGATACCAACTGTACATTGAAGACCATCATATAAAATTGGCAGAAACATGAACACTACTGATTTTGAAAGGGGAGAACCTAGATCATCTGACAAACCTCTAACCACAATAAATCGATCAAGTTGTAGAATAGTCTTACCATAGTGATGCCGTACTAACAGACCTCTAACCTTAAGATTTGGTATTAACCTCTAACCTTGAGATAAATTTCGTGTTAACAAACAAGTTCTGTCGACCAAGACGCACCTGAACTGTGGAGTTACGAGCGTAGCTTGTTTCTCCTTCTCCTGGATTCATACGCACAGTTTGTTGGGCAGCCATCTGTTTGAGTTCTTCAAGAACTAAGAATACTCTCGAAGTGCCAAGAACTTTGTGTTGAAGAACCAATTAGCGTTGGGAGTCTGGTTTTTATATGCATTCTTGCCGACTACTACTTGTGTTAGCTAGTTTTTTTTTTTTAATATATATGCATTCTTGCCGACTACTACTCTTTATTAGTTAGTGATGTCATATTAGTTTATCTGATCCTACAGAGCTTTCAGATCTCAACTACAGAACCCGGACTATGTCCCTGTCATATCTATACCTAATAATAAAACACGAAAATTTACTGTCAATCTGCCCCTAATCTGTCTGCTCTAATCTGTCCGCCTGTCCTTTCTTTCGCCTTTTTGACCGCCTCCGCCTCGTGGTGGCGTGTTCGCATGTAGCACGTACGGCCTTGGCCCGTTGCCGGCCAATCGCAGACGTGGTCAAGTCTGCCATGCAATGCAAATAATCCGTTGCCGGCCAATCGCAGACATGGTCAAGGTCTGACATGCAATGCAAATAATCGTGATGCTCCTTGAGACCGTGATGATTCCCATATAGGCATATACACAATCCAAAAGGAACACAGGATTCTAGATACGAAATCACGTGAAGTCCTGGTCAAACTGCGCCCAGCCCCGCGCCCAGACGTAGAGGCGCATGCAGGGGAGCGGCTCTCCACGGCACCGTGCTGTAACGCACAGGCGTTGAAGTGTGGACCCAACTACCGGAGTGTCTGGGCTGTTGATCCGCACGAAACAGTCCCGCTCGGCTAGCAGTGACACTGCACCGACTAGGTATCTGGGTTCGTGGTCACCGATTGCGCCGCATCGTGGCCGGATTTAAGCGGGGTTATCAGTAAATTTTGGCAGGCACAGGAGGATATCGCGCTGGAGACGGACGCGCGGGCACGGAGCCACTCCACAACGCGTTGAGGCAATGCGTGCGCAGTCCGGCGGCGGCGCTTGGTCCGGCTTGGCATGTAGGCTGGGGAGAAGGTGCATGCGGTGAATATGTTTTTAAGATTTAGACGGGTTTCATAGAACATTATTTTATTATTATCAACATTAACTTATATGTCGGTCATCAAATAAATCATAGATTTGAAATTTAATAAAAGTGGTAAAACAGAAAAATATGTATTATTTCTTATTAATACATATTGTTTTATTGACATTTTTCTCTCCCGTTACAACGCATGGGCAAATTTGATAGTAACAGAAATTTATATAACTGTAGCCTATCGTTTTTTCCAATATGTATTGGAATCAGATTTTGTGCCGCCGCTTGTCATGTCTAGAAATCGGACTCCATGTCATCACTAGACACAAGTTGTTCCATGTCATCACTATTAGCACGGATTAAGTTCAGGTCACATATGAACATGATGGGCGTAGTGTTGGTAAGCAAAAAGTGAGACAGAAAAAAAGGTTTCGCGACTTGAATATTAGGCACTACTACAGATTAAGCTCATCACTACCGTCGGCATCATTTGCGAATTTAATCCACCGGCAGTGTTGAATCTCGCCCGGCGGTGATGAACCGTTCGGTAGCGGGAACCTCGTAAACTCCACCGATTCGACCAATTCCGGCAATGAAGACTTAGATCACCACCGGGTTGAATCATTCCCGGCAAAGGGTCTTGATGGACCTGAGATCACTTTCGCGGGTTTGAATTAGAACCGAAAGCGATTTGAAGATTGACACAACCAGGTTGAATTAGAACCGATAGCGATTTGGGGCGGGAAGCAAAATACGATGACAAGGAACCGATAGCTCAGCGGGTTTGAATGAAGAAGGAACGGTAAAACAAACGATAGAAAGCGAAGATTGCACACGGAGACGAATTAAAAACGACCGGTTCATTATATATTACTAGATAATATATTTACAAAATGAAAAAATATAAAGAAAGCGGCCGCCGCCGCCTAAGCCTCGTCCCGCCTTATCGGCCTCGTCCTTTCGCCGCCGGCCGCGTTCCGCCGCCGGCTGCCTCGGCGTCGGCGTTCAGCGCCGCCAAAGCTCGCCGGTATCCCCGTAGCGAGGATGTCGGCGATGGCATCGACCTTGAAGGCGTAAAGTTGGCCTTCTCCACCAACGGCTAAGCCACGTTGGCGTGCCGTCTACTTCCGGCGAGTTGGTGAGCTTGTGAAGGGTGTCATGGAGGCGTCGCGATGGTGAACCCAAGCTCCTCCATGGTGTAGACGCCGGCCATCTCGTCACGTTCGTCGATGAAGCTAGCTGTGCGGGGTTTATGTCGGGGTTTATGGAAAGAGAGAGTTAATTAGCGATAGAGATGGTACCAAATCGGGCGTTTTGTGTACAATTATATAGTAACAAGCCATATAATGCATGCGATCGATTGTCATTCCCAAGGCGGCGCCATGAAAACAATCAACATCGACCGGCTCATCCAATGGCCGCCGCGATCGCCCGTGACGCACGTCTCCCCACGAAGGCCGGCGGCGGTTGCGCGCGCTGCGTTTATCTCCAATCCCCACGCTTTTAGGGCGGCAACCAAGGCGACGGGCTACGCTGCGTTTCGCGGCGTGTTTCCAATGGCGCTTCCTCGCCGCCACTTGCATTTCCCAATGCACCCAATCCCGATCCCCCTGTTCGATCCCCAACGAGCCGCTTTTTGACCATTTTTCAAGAACGATGCTCGAGTTTAATTAGGAGTACCATTGCTATAGATGTTTAGCGCCGCGAAATCTAATGATATTGATTTGATAGCATAGATAGATACTTATCTAAATACACCATTGTTATTTTGAAACAAGGAATGCATGCTTTACATTATTTACCATTGCTATAAGATCAACCACCGCATTGCCTTCGATGCCGGCGGGTGAGGGAGTAGGAGAGAGGGAGGGAGGGAGGCGAGAGACTTACGCTACCTCCGCGGGTTTGGAGCCGCGAACAAATGACACTCAACTTCCTGTAGCACGTCCACAACAACTTTGCGGGCTATTTAAAGAATCAAACTTGTACGCCCAGCGGATAGCCATCACGTTTTTTATTCTTTTTTGACCATAGGAGCGATGCAGTACGTACAATACTATAGTTGTCACATTCACTTAAGCGTGTTCCACGAGAGGTGCGTGCATGCATGCATGCCACTCGCTTGGAAAACCGCGTTGCCAGTAGTATTCACTGTCGGTTAGGAAACCGACAGTGTCTCCGGAACCGATGAGAAAAGCCTATGACACCAGCTGCGGCGTAGGCGAGGTTAAATCAATGTCGGCTAAAACATTGTTGGGTGTAGTTCTACACCCGGCATTGATTAGTATATCATTGCCGGTGCAGATCTTTACGGTAGTGGTATTGATATCGCTTGCCCGGGTGAAAACTTAGACCCTGTAGTGATATCGCCAAAATTCAACGGCGCCGCAGTTCTCAACTCGGGATCGGGTGACCCATTTGCACCAATCTTTGGCGCCGCCGCTTTGGCAACGTCCTCGGTACAACGGCCGGTTGCCTCAACCCGCGGCATCTCGCCTATTTAAACGGCAAGGGGGCGTTGTGTTTTGCACCCAATTTCTCCTATCTGTTCTTGCATTCTTGGTTCGTCCCGTAGTTCCTACTCTCTCCTCAAAATCTGAGAGGGTTTAGTTTTGAATTTTTAGTGTCATGGGTTTTGGATCTAGGAAATCTTTTTACGCTTATTTTCCTTGGTCTTAGTCCTCGATCTTCTTTGCTAGCGGTACTTTCCAGTTCCACATACATATGGCCTTTCTTTTGGAGAAAGCCCTCCACATACACATATGCCTAGTCCAAGAAAATGGTTTACGAAAAAGGTGCTAGAAGAGTCTTCTACCGAAGATAGAGAGACACCCGAGCTTGCGGCTTCTGTGGGTGCCATGATTCAGGATCGAACTCTTGACTCATATTAAGAGTCCCAGTCCTTGTGTTTTGGGGTGGAAATGTCGAACCAAAACCCCGTGCACATAGACATATAGTATCCGAATCATACGGTGCATCCAAAGAAAAACAATCCCCATTGGACCATTTTTACGTGACTTCATCCTTGGTCCAATGGTCAAGTTTGAGCTGAAGATGAAGCTCCCAAGTGAATCTCATCCTCCAACCTCCTCAGTTAGTTCTTAAATTAGCGGCCTCGCCACTTCTTCGACCCCGAGGTGCTACAAGAGACTTCTTGAGGTGGTTAAATTTTTAATGTGTTTGTACACTTTGATTGTATTTGTAGCATTGACATATCTCGTGAATTGGTCTTTGTTACCGTATATTTAGTTTTATGTAAGGTCTTTGTTATGGAAATATATGTAATCAAATTTCTTATCGGTTGTATTTTTGTTTGTTATGGATGTTGATTGTCTCTTCGATATCTTTGAGTTCCCATTTTTTACCCTTCATCGAACATAATAAAGGCGGTTGCGTCAATAAAATATCTTTGCATTGTTAGGAAAATACAACAGATATCCAAATCCAATGTGAATAAAATAAAGTTATTTATATAATAAAAAAATAGAATAGATAATAAATTTTATTCACATCCATATGGCCTTAATATCACTAAAATCATTCAAAACAATATGTTGCATAGAACGTGATATGGTATCCGGCTTGCGTGAAGCACGGAAGCATCTACTGCATATACATATCGCGAAACAATGCATGCATGCAAAACCGAGTGAAGTGACAACACCGTGAATTCACCGTCGGTACATACAAACAACCGGTAGTGATATTGTATTCCTTTGCCCGGCTACATTCAAATAACCGGTAGTGATATTGTTATCACTACGGGTATCTTAATACCCGGTAGTGATGTACCCGCACTCATCAACTGCTATAAATCAAGACGCCCGTATATACGAGACATACCCAAGCACGCACCCACAAGCTCCGGTCACTCAAGACGAAAATCCACTCAGCTCTTTCACTCTCTCTCTCTTTTCTAGGAGATTTGTTCATGCTCCGGGATATTTCATTGGTAAGGATATTTTTTCTTGTCAAGAATTCCTATATATATATATATATGCATATAAACAATATATATATATATATATATATATATATATATATATATATTATTTATGAGCTTTGTCCTTTCTTTTCTTTTTTATCGCTTAGCTGATGGTATGAACGATCCTCTTTTTTGCCACCACCACGGCAACCGGGTTTTCACGCTGGCGATGAGCCATTTGCCCCGGTGTGGACACAAGGCCATTCACTTATCCAAATCATCGATGAAATTTTTTTCTAATATTTTTTATTTCTTATTTTACTATAACAAATAGATGGACAATTAGTTTAACTTAACGTCATTTTGTTGCATTTATATATGTCACGAGACTTTATCCCGAGTACAATGGCTAGAATCAAAGACTTAGCTAGTTCTTTATCTCTCGGTTTTGTGGAGACCACGACATCTAGAGCATCACATGGTCATCAACTATATACATGTGAAATAAGTTTTTACATCCCTTCGAGGTGTCCAGGACACAACAGACCACCTAATCCACGAGAGGGAAACGAGAGAATGTCCGTGCAAAGCGCCGAAAGTACCATGCCGTTTCCTTGTGCTTAGATGCACTTCGACGTGTTTGCTACATTGTGCCTGATTTCTCGCACTTCAAGATACATGCTTTGACTTCTCAGAATATCCCTCCATGGCAATATAGTGAATATGTTGGGAGTTACAACCATGATGATGTGATAATAAATTAAATTCATCATTTTGACAATGCATATTAGATAGATTCACATCATCCTCATTCATTTTGATTCTCCCACTTATAGATTTTGCTCCACGATCTTACTTATGCTGCATGTGGCTTGGCGGCCGTTCTCGACCAAGCTACAAACCGACTTCGAGTACGATTGGGACTTCATTGCACACCTCGGCCCGAAGAAACTAAGGGGCGACAATATCGCATAAGGTTTCTTGACATAGGCGATGACCGCTCAGTAGGTTACATCTATAGTCGAGCATTTTTATGGTTTAATTAGTCTCATGTGCCCTAGGAGGCAAATCACCGTGGAGGTCCATGAAAAATTCTTGTGTTTCCATGGTTTAATTAGTCTTTTTGTCGCCGCCATTTAGCTCGAAGAAAATCATAGTAATTAAAATATTTATCAGAAAAACCTAAGATCTTGTGTGGGGTCATATTTTTGGGTGTACATGACTGCAAAAAATTCAAGCCATTTCCACCAAGGAGGATTACACATCCTTCCACGAGAGGCACATGATCCCTATCATCGAACCCGGGACTATCTGATGGTGTAGTTCTTGTGCTCCATGTGGTTCATATGTTTGCTTATTATTGTAGTGGTCTCAAACTTTTTCTGAGCCTTTCACATGCAAATATGGAAGCAACCACGAAGTTTGAGATTTTTGGAGTTGGTTTGGTACTTTCCCGGTTTATTTGAATTTACTCCGCGACGCCACCATGTAATTATAGTTTGAATCGAGCGTATCCACGAAAAAGAGCCGAATCTTTGCTAGACTTTTCCACAAGGTCTCATGTGCCCTAGGAGAAAAATCACCGTGGAGGTCCATGAAAAATTCTTGTGTTTCCATGGTTAAATTAGCCTTCTTCACTACTAGATAAAAGATTTTCCGTGGCGGTCAAAGAGATTTTTGGTGGTGGTTTTTATAACCGCCACCAACGTGGGTCACGAAAATCGCCCGATTTTCGTGGCGGTCAAAATGACCGCCATGGTTAATAATAAAAATAAATAAAAAGCGAAAAGCCCGGTCGGCGCCGCCGCGACTAGGGTTTCGATGTCGCGGCCGTCGGCCGCGAAGTGGCGAAACCGAGCCGAGGCCGTCCCCGCGCCGGCGAGCTCAGTGGAGGCGCCGCCATGGAACTCGTCTTTGGAGAGCCGTCTCCGCGCGCCACCGAGCTGACACACCGGATCTTGAGCCGACGCCTTGATCCGGCCGCCCAGATGCGCCGCGGTCGCCGGATCTGCCTTCTGGAGCCGGGCGCACGGAGCTGGGCGATAGGACCTCAGCGCGCCTCACGCCTCCGCCCGTGGCCGAGATCCGCCGCCTCACGCGTCGCGACAGGCCACCCCGCCGACTCGACTTACCAACGAGCACCGCCAGCCGCTCCATGACGAGCGCCGGTCGATGGGGGAGGGAGACGGCCGGCGTTGAGGAAGGGCGCCTGTTGGGGAGGAGAGGAAGGGCCGGCGTTGGGGGAGGAAGTGAAGGGGCCGGCGCCGGTTGGTGTTCGACAGCAGAGAGAGGGAGAGAGTGAGGAAGTTGGAGGAGGAGAGAGAGTCTGCCGGATCCGGATTTGAGAGAGGGTGGGATGGCCGATGAAAAATCTAAGTGTTGTGAAGTGTTTGGAACCCTAGCTAAGGTATATTTATTTGTGAACCATCGAAATGAGCTTTTTTGGCTGATGGGTCGGGCTTGATTTTTAGGTGGCGGGCTAATTACAAAAACGGCCACGGTAAATAATATTTACCATGGCGGTTTTAAAACCGCCACTAAGTTAATTAAAAAAGACCGTCACGGTAAAATCAAGCCATTTTCCGTGGCGGTTTTCCAAATGTTCGCCATGGAAAATCATTTGGAAACATCGTGCAAAATCATTTATGTAGTAGTGCTTGTCGCCGGTTTAGCTCGAACAAAATCATAGTAATTAAAATATTTATCGAAAAAACCTAAGATCTCGTGTGGGGTCATATTTTGGGTGTACATGATTTGCAAAAACAAAATTCAAGCCATTTCCACCAAGGAGGATTACACATCCTTCACAGAGGTACATGATCATCCATGAAGTGGCGGCATTTCTATTACCTTTGCCCGGTTATGGTAATAACCAACAAAGTGAATAGGATTGGGGTGAAATTTTTGCAAATCTATCTCAATCTCCCGCCATTTTCGTTTCCCACACGCCCTCAAAAACCAGCCTTGCCTATATATATATATATATATATATATATATATATATATATATATATATATTAGTGTGAATTTTTCTAACTTCGTGGGCACCAAACCCACCCGAGGGTGTTTTCTACCACCATATTGGATAGCTGCCATGTGGCATGTTGAATGGCCGGGATGGCAATCTTCTATTTGTAGCAAATGAAGGGCGATAAATACCTTGTGCGGTTATAAATAAATGGTAACAAAAGAGCCGGTGTTGTGGTCCATTGCTACCGTGGGTCGCCAAGCGGTATTGAGCCACCGGTTGTCCCGGTCATCCACCATTTCACACCTATCACTGTCCGAGTGTCGACGTCTCTCTCATCTCTCATTTCTTTTCTTTTTTTGTTGTCTCTCTACCACGAGGGCCCTTTGGCTCCGGGAGCAGCGAAGGAAAGTCATAGGCTCACGCGACAGGCGGCACACCTCTCGGGCGGCCCCGACCACGACCACGGCGACGCCCGTCACCGCATCGGCCCCCAGCGGCGACTGGCCGGGCGTCCAACCCTCGCCGCCTTCCTCTCCTCCTTCATCCCCATCCGGTCGCCGCCATTAAGCACGAGTGCGTTGCGGTCGATCCGCGCCACCGCCCAGCCCGGCGTGGCGCCCGCCGCTCCCGTGCGGTGGCGTGATGGCGGCGGCGCCGCCATCTTCCCTCCTTATGCGCCGCCGCCATCCGCCTTGCTCCTCCTCGTCCTCGTTGTCCTCAAATGCGCGCGGCGTGAGTTGGCGGCGGGGCCCCACCGCGCCAGCCAGCGTCGAATGCAGGGCGGGCGGCGACGGGAGGGGGCGAGGAGCGGCCTAAGCGGTGGACCGGCTCCAGCCGACCGCCATGACGGAGGGCGACGTGGCCCCTCCCTTCTTCCCCGTGTGCGGTGGCGTCCATGGTGGCGAGTTGCTCCATGCCCAGCGGCGAACGCCCCATGCGCCTCGACGCGCCGCTTCTTCTTGGAGCCAACGCGGCCGCTGGGCGTCGTTTCGCAGGTGGTGGTGGAGGCGCCCGCGACGGACATGTCGCGGCTTTGGCGTATCCAGCAACCGGCGGGGAGGTGGCGTGGCTCCGAGCCCACGTCACGTCGTCGTGAAGCCGGCCGTCGAGGAAAGCGTAGCGGTCGCCGTCCATCGGCGTGGACACGAGAGTGTAGCCGCGCCAGGCAATCACCTTGTCGGGAGATTCGAGCGCTGCCCACGCGCGCAACCCCAAAGGGCCCTCCGGCGGTCCGACCTGCCGAATCGGACAGCTCTTCGTTTCTCACCGACCGGAGAAGGTGGCGCGCTCGTCCCCGTGACTACCCGGTCAAGAAGCTGGCCTGCTACCTCTCCAATGACAGGTGGTGCGCTGCTCACCTTCGAGCGCTCGCCGGGCGAGACCGCAAAGCTTCTCCCGCACTGGGTACCGTTCTGCGGTAAGCACGGCGTCGAGCCCGTAGCCCGGAGGCCTACTTCGACCGAAAGAGGGATTTCCTCAGGAACTAGGTGCGCATAGAGTTCGTCCGAGAGCAGCAGAAGGTGAAGGTGAAGTGGGAGTACGATGAGTTCAAGGTGAGGGGTGGACTAGCTGCCGGCGAGGAGCTGCGCGCCAGGAGAAGGCGACATGCATGTCTGACGGCTTGCAGTGACAGTGACGGCTTCAAAAACACAAGCACGAGCCATGCATGAATATTCCTCTTCGCTCCATGCATGAGCAGGTGACAAATACATTTGTGCTGTCACGGTGAATGTTTAGTCACAAAGATTACTCACCGCGATCCAAAGATGGTCAAAAGTGGTGATGCTGACACCCTGACATCAAGTTGCCAACCTTTTTCGGTTCTGCTGGCCATCCAAAAGTTCGAAGCCAATCCGCTGGCCATGGGCGTTGCTGGCTGAGTTTACTTTCACTGCTAGAGCGAGTGAATTTGTTAAACAAAATTGATTCAGTGAATTTGGTATACTAGGTTTGGTAAATTACTAGACTACTCAGATTTTCAGTAGGATGTTACGTTCAAAAAAAATCAGTTTGACATATGCACGTATCTGACCATTACCTTAGCTTGTACTACTGCATTCTATAGTTCGAGGAAGCAAATAATTGACTCCCCACCGTGCGCCAGTAATATTTGACATGAGCACCAAAGTCCAGACTTTTTGTACTAGCATCTGCATCGAGCCTGGCATAGTAGTACACAAGTAGCAGGAGTTGTACTATCAAGGGCGGTAGTGACACTGGACGAGCCGCTGGCTCCGAGGTCCCGACGGGGCTGCAACCTTTTTTTATTCCTAGCAAGCGATCCATTGGATGGGAGGGGCAAAGGGAAATAAGGATGGCAGTGAATCCCAAGGATGGCAGCTGGGTTTGGGTTTGAATGATCTTTCACCCACAAGTTCCAGGTCCTGTGGGTTTGGGTTTGGTTTGGTTTCGGGTTTTGGTTTTGTTTTAATTTTTCCACCCTATCTACGAATTTTGGGTCCTACGGGTTCGGATTTAGAATGATTTTTCACCCATGGTTTGTTTTGGGTCCTGTGGGTTCGGGTTTTAGGATTAGTTTTAGGTTTAATTTTCCACCCTACCCGTAGGTTTCGGTCTTGGGGTTCGGGTTTTATTTGACCCACGGGTTTTGGGTCCTGCGGGTTCGGGTTTGGCTTCGGGTTTAATTTTTCATCCTATCCACGGGTTTTGGTCTTGCGGGTTTGGGTTTATAATGATTTTTCACCCACGGGTTTTGGTCCCGCGGGTTCCGATTTCGGTTTGGCTTCGGTTTAATTTTCCACCC
This sequence comes from Hyparrhenia diplandra, assembly GCA_015847255.1. NCBI lineage: Eukaryota > Viridiplantae > Streptophyta > Magnoliopsida > Poales > Poaceae > Hyparrhenia > Hyparrhenia diplandra. The sequence continues at coordinate 175,079 of JADLZK010008413.1, read as the reverse complement.
TATCCGCGGGTTTTGGGTTTTGCGGTTCGGGTTTATAATGATTTTTCACCCACGGGTTTCGAGTCCTGCGGGTTCGGGTTTTGGGTTTGGCTTCGGGTTTAATTTTCCACCCTATTCGCGGGTTTTGGGTCTTCTTTGGTTCGGGTTTATAATGATTTTTCACCCACGGGTTTTGGTCTTTGCGGGTTGAGGTTTATAATGATTTTTCACCCACGGGTTTTGGGTCCCGCGGGTTTGGGTTTCGGGTTTTGGTTTGTGTTTAATTTTCCACCCTATCCGTGGGTTTTGGGTCTTGCGGGTTCGGGTTTATAATGATTTTTACCCAACGATTTCGGGTCCTGCGGGTTCGGTTTTTGGGTTTGGTTTTGGGTTTAATTTTCCACCGTCCACGAGGGTTCGGGTTTAGAATGATTTTTCACCCATGGGTTTCGGTTTTTGGGTTTTGGGTCCAAATGTGTTTCGCGTTTCGGGTTTGGTTTTGGGTTTGGTTTGAAGTCTATCCACGGGTTTTGGGTCCCGTGGATTCGGGTTAGAATGATTTTTCACCCCATGGGTTTGTCGAAATGGGTTCGGGTTTTGGGTTTGGTTTCGGGTTTAATTTTCCACCGTGGATATCCAAAATAAATTTTCTAATGAAAACTCATGCTTTGTAATATGTTAATAATAACTTGTTTACTTAGATTATTAAATTTATTCAAAGTTGACTCATGGAAATATTTATTATTTGTTGCTCTTGTTTATACATGTGAATATGTGTTTATATACCCACAGTTTTGGTATCCGTGGGTTTGGTTTTGGTGATGGATTTCCACTTTCGAATCATTTTTTCGTTTTCGGTGCACGTAGACTCCACCCGATCCTAACTTGACCCGTTCCATCCTTAAAGGGGAGTTAGGCACCTAGTTGTTGGGTCGGTTACATAGGCAAATGCCTAGGACCGATAAAGTCGATCTCAATGCATGATTTCACCTCCGAGTTTTTGAGAGGGTGAAACTTACAATGAAACATGTCTCTCTCAATAGATAATTTCATTATACTACTACTTTAAAGGTTTTTTTTTTATCTTTTCTAGGTCCCACGGGTTATGTCTCCCCCTTGTTCTTTTCTTCCCCACCGCTAATTTAATGTGAATGAAGAAGTCACCGCGATGAAACGAAGGAGAGCCTTTCGGTGGGGATACCACTCACTTTCTAATATTTCGAAACAACACTCAAAGGTTTCAGTAGGGATGGAATGTTCCCTTCTCTCTCCTCCCAATTTAATGGAAAAAATATCTTTTTACAAATGTGTCACCGTATTTAATATGCATGAAACTCCATTAAAAAATACACATCACACAACTCATATAAATTCTAGAACAACTCAACCAATGGATCGGAGTAATGCCCAACGTGATAGTACCCAACCCATCCGTTTTTGTCGGATGAGTGACTCGGATATGGCCACAACTTGTCTTGCAGTGTGATGAATAGGCACTGCATGTGAGCTGTGTGGCAGCAACGTGCCATTCACGTGAGTACGTACTCTAAATAAGGACGGAGAAAACTAGCTCTTTCAATCTCGCGGGCCTGCAATTCAAAAACCAATGCCCGGAATCTGTTGTCAAAAAAAAAAAAAAAAAAAAATGCCCGGAATCTTTCTGCCACACAGACCAAAGGTGGCAGTGGCATAGCAGTGGCAGCAGCCCAAGTGCCACACAGACCAAAGGTAGCAGTGGCAGCAGCCCAAGTGCCACACAGCGGCAGCTTCTTTCGGTTTTGTTTTCTAGCATCCTTGGTGCGCACTCGAACTACTACACATCTCGGACATGTGAACTGTGGATATATTCCTCCACTGCAAACAGGCAAGATGCTCGAGCTCTCCTTGCCGAGGATGCTGCATGAACGCCTTACACCGCCGATGCCGATGCCGTAGTCGGCGCCCGGGACACCAACCCAATTCGTCGGAGCCGCGCCCGCCTCTGCCCGCCGCAGCCGCCATCAGGGTCGGGGTGGGCCGCCGTGGCCACCGTCGGGTTGAGGTGAGGGATGGCTGCTGCAGCCACCATATACTACCGCGGGGGCCGACCGATACAGGATGGAAGGATGGACGCGTTCGTACTCGATCGCATCCACACGAGCGCGCGGGCATGGGCATGCGGCAGGCGGCCGAGCTGCCGAACCCGCCGAGGCCGAGCCTACCCCCGCCCATCGGCCGCGATGCAGACTAGGCACCGGCTTCCGCTTCGCGCTGTGGGGTGTCGCTGCTGGAGGCCGGACTCCGGAGGTGCCCGCCGAGTGCCTTGCTGCACGGGTGCAGGTCGCCGGTTCCTTTCCGCATGTGGCTAGGGGTTGACCGGCAGGGTAACCGTGCCTGCTCCTCGCGGTGGCATCGGGAGTAATGCTAGCGCTCGCGACGTAACCGGACCCACGCGTCCCCGCCAGCACAGCAATTGCGAGGCGCCAGTGTCGGCAGAGGAGAGAGGGCAGGAAAGCCCGGAGGCGCCGAGATGGGCGGCAGCCGGCCGTGCGCACCCGTCTCGTCCGCTGGCGCCGTCATGCGGAGGCGGGACCAGCTTGCCACCGGAGAAGAGCTCGTTGGCTGGGAGCATGGAGCACGCCGCGCGCAATCATCTGCCGAGGAGGAACTCGAACTCGAACTCGAACTCGAACTCGAACTTCGGCGCCGGGCACGGATGGAGGTGCCTTCATACAGCGTCCCTCCGGCGCGGTCCGTCGCGAGCGAAGCCGCGCTCTCAGTATTGTTGGGTGACCGGAGATAACCGGTGCACAAAGGCGGATGTAGGTGGTCCGATGCATACTATCTTGTTTGCTAGCTGCAACAAAACGAGTAAGCCCGCTGCCGCATTTTTTCGGTGTTGTGTCTGCTTGCCTTGAATTGGAGGGGTGGCGAGTTCCTACGGGGGTGGTAGAATACACTATGGGTAGTAGGATATTTTTGATATATATATATATATATATATATGTGTGTGTGTGTGTGTGAGTGGCTCGGGCGAAATTTTGGCAAGTCATTTGAACACCGCGCCATTCTCGTTCTTCACCAGCGCCGAAAGAGCACCAGATTCGCCAACGGAGCACCACCAAATCCAATGTCGCCGTTCGTCGTCCCCTATGCCGCCCGGGCCGTCCGTTCGCGCATCCCTGGTCGTTCCGCTCTAGCGGAATCAAAGCTTGACAAAGATTCTCCCTACGCCGCTCTCCTCCACTCCGACGTCCCCAACGCCGCGCCCGGCATCCTCGCCCTTCGGCCCCTTCCACGGTGAGAACTAATTATCCCCTTAGGAGTTCGAGTTTTTAGCTATGAGAATGAGAACTAATTCGTCGTTGTCTTAGCCTCGCGACCGCTTTGGTCTTCTGCACGCCGACGGAGAACCGCCGCACACCTCTCTGCCGTCCGCGACCTCATGTCGTCTTCCTCTTCACCGCCCGACGCCCGTACCATCCGGCGACCTTGTCCTCCTCGAATCCTCCGAGACAAGATAGGAGCGCCGCGAGGCGCACCGCAAAGCTTGGTGAGTGCGTCGGTCACTTTACCCTTGATGTGTTCGTTGAAATGCCCGTGTGGATAAGCGCAACCTTTGTGCTCGAATTGTGATTGAAATTCACGAGTTAGTGTTGTTCGAAAACCAGTTTTGATATTTTAAATATATGTCTGTAACTTCTTGTACAACATTTATGAATAACATAGCATTATCATCCTATTTTGGTTACATGTATAGGCAAGCATGGCGTGGTAATGTAGTGTTTGTTGGTCGCGTGCGATCTATATCTAACCTCGGGAAGATTGCTATGCTCAAGTCCAAGGCTACGCTAATAATTGTTCTGAAAAATACAACACCAAGGTGAAGCCGTCATCGCCCTACATGGTGCAAACTAGCCAAACCCTAGAGATTGAAGAGAAGCCACCCCACATACTTATGAAGATTGCGAGAATTGTTTGCTTAATTGGTTTTGGAAAGATGTCATGCTTTTATTTATGTCTATGACTCTATGGTCATTGGTCTTCTTATTTTAGAAGTTGATGTAGGCTTAGTTTCTAGAACATTAGGTGGATTTTGTTGTATGTAACCACTAAATCTGTAATGTTTTGACGTTATTAATGTATGATGATTTTTTTTCGGTTTAAAAAGAGCTGAATTCCATGAATAAATTCAAAAATTTTTAAACAAAAACGCCCAGGGTGGCATGGGCCCCATAAAGTGAATGTCAAACAAACCGGTAGTGTAATTACACCAAACACTATCGGTTTGAATTACAAACCGTCATCGATGATAGAAGCATCACCGCCGGGCCGCATTAACCAACCGATAGTCTCCACTCTAATAACTTATTTGTCGGGTTGAAATCGGTAGGCGGTGTTCACGTAAAGTTCAGCGACGGGTCCAAAGTAAACCGACATTGTTAGCTCTTCGATACAATCGGGCGGCTCAAACTAACCCGATAGTGTTATCCCTACGATTACGTCGGTTCGTTAAAGCCCGACGGTGCTCCCAATATCAACTCTGCCGGTGACTTCCGAACCCTCGCATTGCTTGGATCAAAAATGCCGTCGGTCCGTGGAACACCCGACGGTGTTCGGTGATTAAAGGCGCTACCGGTTCGATATCAAACCGGCAATGCGTCCCTCGAATCACCGCCGGTATTTTGACCGGTAGTGTTTCAAACCCCACATCACTACAAGCTATGGTTCTCGCTTTCGGTTCAGCTTTCGGCAAAGAAGGGGGTTGGAGCCCTGGCGGTGATGGACAATTACGTAGTAGTGAGGTTATGGTATATAGATGTATGGATAGATAAGACTAAACCATGAAAACAAACAATTCATTGAACAAAGCACAAGGGGACACAAAACCAACAAATTTGGTCTATAATCTCGAATATAGTGAAGACCAATTATTATTAGAAAACATACAACCGATTGGTCTTGAATTGTAGAGAGGCGTTTCGAAATTGCATCCCGTATTACTAGAAACCTACATAAGGTTAATACAGAAAATTTATAAAAATGAAATATTTATAAGTTCGAGAAATTGCATCCCGTATTGGCTCGGACAGGGCCTAACGAGATTCCGTACCGCTTGTGCTACCCTAGGTGTATTGGTATAATCCTCACCACGACTTCTCGGGGGTTGGAAGGATGACGCATCATCCTAGACAATATGGTGATACCAAATCACCCGGGCTTTACGAGTAATACCTTATTACCCAACCTATACCGGGCAACACCACACTCAATCATAAATCATCAATATGTGCCTCTAGCCCTTGCTGCGCCATCTAGCGCCCAAACACTTACGTGGAAGATCACTCAAAGATCCACGCCAACCCACCATGGGGCCACTCTCCCCATGTTCGCTCCCCAATAGGCCGCTTTGCCTACTCCGGCCACCTTGGCTCCAGATTATACCTCAACCCAACGGGTGTGAAATCCAAATTTCCATATCGGCGTGTGGTCATGTACGTAATATCACACTAGGTAGAAGGTCTATGAACCTGGTCCTTAGGGAGGCGAGCATCTCTCCGCGGGATTCATCCCCGACAGTGATTAGTCCACCTCCATGTAGACTATCACCACTCACCTTTTGTTGGAAAGGTTCACCTTATTACTTAAGTTATATTATCGACAAAACCTAGCGGCCTCACGCATTATAGCCCATGAGTACTTCCGCGCGGCTTGCCCTCGGTTATACTTATCTTACATCCTATTAAGTATTATAGTAATTAGGTCAGGTTAGGGGGTAAGGACTTGCCTGGGAGGTTCTTACGAATCGGCACGGCGTAGAACGTCTCTAGCTTTGCTTCGGATGGAAGCTCCTAATAGGGTCGTCGAAAACTACCTCGTACTTCGATAACCTAGCTTGAACTAGAGCATATAAAACAAACATAGAACATTATGGTGGCAATGGGTTAGATGCATAGAGCTAGATTTTAGATGAATTATGGAAGTCGTTTCACGCGAAACGGAGTTAGTATGCATGAGATATGGATTTTATAATATTAATCATTAATTAAATCATTAGGGTAATATTATAATATAATTTTATCATGTAATAAAAATTAGAACTAATTACATGATAAAATTCTATAAATCAAATAATGAATTTAAAAATTTTCTGGGAATTTTTCTGACACGGGAAATAGGATTTATAAAGTATTGTGTACACTTATCGGGTAGCCATAGCATTTAAATTGGTGTACACAGAGAAGCCTCCTGCACACGTGGGTGCCACGTGGGTCCAGGTGGACGCCACTGTGGCGGCCACGTAGGCGCCACGTGGATTACGGTGTGGCCCTAACGGGGTTGACGGGAGGGGAAACGGACGGCGACGTGGCAACTCCCCATTCGCCGGCTTGTGACGGCGTTAGACGGAGTAACGGCGTCGTGGGTTTTCCCCTGTCCGCCATCTCCGACGGCGGCGCTCCACCGGAGATCTCGCCGGAGTGGCCAATCCTGGCCTATTCCTCGCCGTGAGGGGCTCGTGGGCATCCCCGGGATGTCCCGGACCGGTTGACGTAGGTCGGGGCGGCGGGGTATCTCGTGCCCCTCAACGGCGGCGGCTTCGGCGGACTTCCGACGGCGGCGGCGCTCGGGTAGTGTCTACACGGCACCATGGTGCAAATTTTGTGAGGCAAAAGAAAAGGGAGAGGTTGGGAGGACATACCAGACCACCATTGACTACTTGACGACGACCAAATCGGCGGCGCCTCGTGCTTCCGACGCGGCGGCGGCGGAAATCCCGAATTGGGGAAAACTCGCCGTCGTGGCGAGGGAAAGGAGGAGGGAAAGGACTGAGGCGAGCCCGGCGTGTTCCAGCGTTGTGCGGAGCTCGGGAGCGAGACGGCTCGACCGATTGAGCACCCGGAGGGGCCTATTTATAGGCTCGCCGCGCGGGGTGTCGTCGGCGAGATATTTTCTTGCTCCTCCGATTTTCTCCGGCAAGCGGGGCTGTGTCCGTGGACCTCCGGCTAGTGGCGAGTGCGCGTCGGGTTCCACTTCAACAGGGAGGCTCGCCGTGGTGTCCCGTCTCCACCAGTCGTCTCTGCCGGCGGTCATGGCGGCTGGCACCCCAGCTGGGTCCGCGCGGATCCTGTGCTCGTGGACTCGGGGACCTGTGCGTACGGGCTCCAGCTGGACTCCGGTTGTGCCGGGCTTGCCGACGCACGTGCTTGCTGTGCGCTCGTCCTCGTCTTCACCCTGGCATGGTTGGCGCTTCGGGTGGCCATGGCTGGCACCGCGTACGGCGTCACCGCCGGTGCTGTGCTGAATTGAAGGCGAGGGGTGAGCTGGCCCTTGCTTGGTGTCGTGGCACGGCGGCGAGGCTAGTGGGGCTCCCTGTGCTCAGGTCGTCGTCACTGTGGTGCCGGTGCGCGCGGGGCAGCGAGCTCGTGCGGCACTGTGCCGAGGTTGCCGTCTCCAGGGAGGAGGAGGAAGATGACGACGCTGGCGCGGGGCCCGGTTGTCGGCGAGGGAAAGGGAGGGTGCTGCTGGGCCGGCTTGATGCCTTGCTCGTTGGGCCGGCCCGCTCGCGTAGGGAGAGAAAAAAAGAGGAGGGGCGGGTCTGTTGGACCGGGCCGAAAAGGAGGGAAGGGAGGAAGTGGCCCGAGGGTTCACCTGACTCCCTTTCTTCTTTCAAATTTCCATTTTCTTTTCCCTTTTATCTCTCTCTCTTTTCCTCTTTTATTATTCCCTCTTCCCTTATTATTTCATGCGTGTGGATACATATATCTTTTCAATATTTGCACAAGCACTCATAGATATTCTCATGACTTTTATTTGTAGGAATATCTATTCATTTGTACCTGTTTAAATATGTGTACACACGTTTTTTCCCGATCTCGTTATTTCATGGGTAATGTATACTTCATAAATATTCATACAAGCACATATATATTCTCGTAACATTTATTATCAAGAATATTTATTTATTGTGCTTATAAAATATTCATATATATTCTTGGTACACATGTGTGTCGGTATATATTATTCGAGAAAAGAATTTGTAAACCATTTCTCATGCAACATCTTCCATAAATAAATCTAGAACTTACCTTTGCATCTTTGGTCACCATAAAGCTCAACAGGCAGCAACAAGATTTAGTATTTTTTCTATATGGTGAGAGTTTGAATGCAGGTTTTTTGAAAAAGGGGTTTTTGGTTTAGCGGGGAAATAAATCAAGTTTTAGTTGTAATTATAAAAAGTTCAAATTTTTAGTGATTTTTAAAATGATGCAAAAACACGGGTGTTACAGATATGCATGCGTGTTTGGCAGTGGGAAATGCTTTAGATTGTCACTAGAATCGCTGCCAAACACCACAAATTAAAGGGATAAATGTATTAGAGAAATTGATTCCTGTTTTTGTACTAGCTAGTCAAGTGAAATACCTAAAATTTGGTTTCTCCTGATTGTAGTTCTGGTTTTGAGAATCCAGCGAGCTAGCTAAAAGGTTCCATAAAGTGATTCTGATTTATTACATAAATGTCGTGCATTGGCTTATTTTAGCGTCCTTTGATTTGAAGGCTTGGCAGCGAAATGTTACTAATCACTTGCCGTTCAGCCTCACACCTTTCCTTCTCAGACATTGAAAACGCCAGAGCCGTGCAAAGTGGTCGACTGATCTCTTTCGTGCTATCAGGCCACCACTGCATTCTTTAACACAATTGAATTGGAGCTGCCCTAAGTGTGTTCTTAGTCTATTGTCATTAGAGGCCCCACGCACCTCGGGTCTTTTCACCGGAAGTAGGGATTTTGGACGCCTATTCCTCTTAAGCCAAATGGCGGTCTAGCTCAACACAACCACGTAAATTTGGTACCATCTGGCCGGCCGGCGGAGATAGAACTAGCGTTGGATGAAAACTGTTAATGAATGAAGAGGATAATTTGTGCCGTCCATGGAGGGTTTAGTGCTGTCCTGTTTTGATGATTGTACGAGTAAGTATAAAATGTTGTAAAACGATAGACGTCGACATGCATCTTGGTCCCTGCAGTCCCCCAATCCTCTTCACATACGGAGGACGGACCATTAATTACAAAGTATTTATGATCCACTAAGTTCTGATATTTGCAAATGTTATGAGTGCATTTTTCTTTAAAAATTATTTTTATAAAAGTACTTAATTTTGCTAGGTTCTGTAACTATTTCTTCATGAAATGTACTAGACAAAACAGCATTTGTAGATGGCGCCTATATATGTATCTAAGAAAGCATTCCCCCTTTTTTTTTGGGTTTGGAGGGATTAGTCATTTTCTAACTCATGTCGTTGGCATGCACACATTTTTATTTTATAGACGCACATTTTAGACATCTTAATTACTATTAATTCAAAAGTTTTTGTGATGTTGTGCGGATTGGTTTTAATTGTTATCAATGAATGACATATGGGAGATAGAGTCTTGGAAAAAACAAAATCAGCTATTGATGATGACAAGAATTTGTGGAGGTAGAATAATGAAAACTACTCGTAAATCGGAAATTGCCACAAAAGTTGATGAAGATTACAAGCTACAACAACTTCCTGATGATAGCTAATTGGTCATCACAGAAGACAGGTTGATAGTGAGCCAGATGAGACATATCTAGTACATTTGTAAGGAAATTTGGTGCTATACCGCAAGCTATTATCACAATGGCTAGTTTGTTGGCCGGTAAACCAAGGGATGTACAAATGGTCCGAGCTCTATAACAACATTGATTTTCGGACAAATATGACAAGGATGCTAAGACAATGAGGATATTGTCCTTAGCTACTATGACATGCCATCTAAGAACATGCATTTTATGTCTTAGTGCATCTATGGAAGATTCTGCTATTGATAAAGGTTCATTTTATGGAAATGTGTAGCAGAGGGATTTGTCCATGAGAAAGGAATAAGTTTGTTTGAAATTGGAGAGGGATACTTCAATGATCTTCTAAACAGAAGTATGCTCGAAGCAGTGGAGTCTGACAATAATTACATCATTAAATAGTTGGCGTGTTCATGATATGGTACATCATTTCATCTGTACCATGTGTCCAGATGAAAATTTTCCATGGTTGTAGATACTGATAACACTAGTACAGAACTTAATAGAGGCTGGCAATTTTTATTAATGGAGGCGGTCATTGCAACACCCTTTAATCAAATGTCACGGTTAATCCAGCCTTTTCGGAGTGTCACAAACCGGATCGATTTGACTAGAAGTGACATCGGCGGCGAGCCCGGACGGCAGTGATGGCGCGGCTGTCGGCGGCGTGGGGGGCGGCACGGCGGCGGCGGCGGCACTAGCAGGGGTGAGAGAGAGGCACGAGATTATTTCTTTATTGCTTGTCTCTCCAAAGATTATAGACCCCTTACTTATATAGCCCTCCTAGTGGGACTTGTAATCTAAGCAATCTCTCTAAAGGTTTTCTTATATGATTGGAATACCTTTTTACAAGCAAATTTATTTATTTCCTAATAAGGATTTTCCTTATAGAGTTGGAATATCCCTTTGCACACCAAAAGTCTTAAAATAATCCTATCTTAATGACGAGATGAAGACGGAATCGATGATGACATGGCGGTGGCGCCGGGCGCTGCCTGCGCGCGCCCCCACCCCCCCCCCCCCTCTCGTGGGACGACCGTCACCGGGTTGGGCTGCCGTAGCCCGATCCTCGACCCCAACTGCATGTGACACGGAGGGCAATTATAATGCCCGGCCACTTGTAATCGATTAATGGAAGCGGTCGCACTAAGAAAAACCTAGCGAGCCCAACCGAGCCCGTTGTTGTTGCATTCGCCGGATCTAGGCGCAAATGGAGCCGAATCCGCTACCGGATATGGCAAACCATACACGAGGGAGGTAGGGATACACAACACCATGTAGAGGAGCACCATCGTCGTGATAGAGCCCGTCAAGCCGTATTTGTGATAGATGTGGTGGACCTGGGAACGAGGAAGCTAGGGAGCTTGTAGCCATTGTGACGAAGCCCGCACCACAACCGTGGGAGCCCGACGACGCGTAGGAGATCTGCTCCACCCGTCCGCCCACCATGCAGATGCCTGGAGCGGGCGGAGGAGATGGCCGCCCCAGCCGGGCACCCGCAGGCCCTCTTCGTCGGCAATGTCACCAACAACCGGGTGTGTGGGTCTCCATATGTGACTTGTGGTCGTGTGGACTTGTGGTGACTTGTGCACTTGTGGACTTGTGCACTTGTGGTAAGTTCTGGACTTGTGTGGACTTGTGCACTTGTGGACATAAGTGATATATATGTGTTATGGATGTCTTATATGTGCTGTATGTGTCAAATATGTGATGAATGTGCATTTGTGGACTTGTCGATGTGTTTTATGCGTTGGATGTGTCAAATATGTGATGAACGTGATATATATGTGTTCTGTGATTGAATAGATGTGATATATGTCATATATGTGCCAGTTTGTCAAGGCGGAAAGCAAAAATAAAAAAACAGTAATTTTCAGGCTTTGCCGAGCGCAATTGCAATTGCGCTCGGCAAATCTAGAAAAAATGGCTGCCAGAAACCCACGTTCCCAGATTTGCCGATCGTCGGGGCCATAGCGCTCGGCAAAGACTCACGCTTTGCCGAGCGCTCCCTGGCTGGGTGCTTGGCCCCAAATTTCTAAAAGAAAAAATAAAGCCTTTGCCGAGAGCTCACTGTCACGGTTCTCGGCAAAGTATTTCATAAAAAAACAAAAAATCTTTGCCAATAGCTCACTGGCTCGGTTCTCGGCAAATTAATTAAAAAAAAAGAAATAGAAAATCTTTGCCGACTAACTCGGTTCTCAGCAAAGTAATTTCAAAAAAAAAAAACCCTTTGCCGAGAGCTAGCCATCGAGGCGCTCAGCAAAGGGCAGTTGTAACTGCTGTTAACAGCTACTTTTATTTACCAAGAGCTAAGGTCGACCCTCGGCAACGCCTTTGCCGAGCGCATGTGTACCTGGTGCTCGGCAAAGGACCTCTGCCGTGAAAAATTTCCCCAGAGGTTCTACGCCGAGCACTGTGCTTGGCAAAGGCTTTGCCGAGAGCTTTTTAGCCTTTGGCACTCGGCAAAGGACCAATTTCTTGTAGTGCATATGCTAATGTGGGAGATATATATACTCAAACCATTGGCGGATCCACCCTAGCGGCGGGGTGGGGCGGCCGCCGCAGCTACCTGCGAACTCCCTCCTGACCCTCGGACCCCGTCCTCTCTAACACCGGCGGCCACGACGACATCAGCAGGCGACGGCGGCCACGACGGCATCGATCTGCAGCGCCGGACGGCTGGAGCATGGAGGACGAAACAAGCATATGGGCATTTTCTTCACTTTGTTCAGCCCAACAGAAAGTTTACTGGCCCATGCAAGCCCATCATCGCACTCGCACAATCCTAACCTGTGCATTTCTTCCTCAAATGACAAATCATTGGCACCGGCCACTATGGTGTTGAACCAATTGCTCGCCACGCGCCTGGAGCTTGACGTCACCCGTCAGCGGCGCGTTGGCCGTCCCCTCCCGGCCATCGCACTGCCACGCCCCCTCCCGCTTTCCGCGCTCCCACCGCTTCCCCCTAGCAGCCGCCGCGCAGCAAGCAGGCAGTAGGCGAGCTGCAGCCTGCGACCACGAGCCGGCGAGCTGCTGGTCTTTATTCTTTATTATTAAACAACCAGTATTGAATTTCTGTCATGTTGATATATTATTCGCCCCAGCTAAAAAAAAATTCTGGGTCCGTCATGAGTCTCATACGTGCTACGAATGTCGAAGTGTCTTGTATATTTTTTTTTTTTATGTAAATTTTGAAGGAAAAAAAACAAACAAACAACCATGAAATTTCTGGTACTTAAACCTGAACGAATATGTCTCACCAGCTTTAAATTCATTGACAACGACAGAACAAACTGTTTGTCATAAGGAGGGCCCTGTCCCTTGCATGGTCAACAAAAGGTAACGAGTAAATGCCTCCTTCCAGGAGAACTGGGTCAAACAGAGCAGCAAATAATTCCACCTGGTTCCAGCTTATTTACATACGTAGATTTCAGTGTTGGCTGTTTCAAGAATGGGAGCTGTTTCAAGAATGGGATTTCTGAAGTTTGTTGGGCCACCAAAGGCGATCAAATGGGAGAATTAATTGTCGACTTCCTTTGAGATCTTCGTGATGCCTGCATGGTTAAAGATTAAATGACCTGATGGTTTGGATTGTATCTATGATATGTGTCCATTTTTAGAGGCCTCTTCACTGCCGCAGAGTCAGCCTCCACCGAGCGCCAGCACGTGTACCGAGCGCCCAACGGCCAGCTCTCGGTGGAGTCACTCTCTACCGAGAGCTCCTCCCTGAGAAAGATAGCTCTCGGTAGAGGATAGTCTACCGAGAGCCTCACCCCTGGTACCCTATCCCCCCTCGGTAGAGTCCGCCTCCACCGAGCACCACCTCTCCGCAAAAGAGCCACCCTCGGTGGTGTTGACGCCCCAAATAGGCGTCCACCGTCGACGACGGAGCCCCCGCCGTCAAATCTACCGAGCACGGTTGTTGGTGCTCGGTAGAATATGGTCACTCTACCGAGGGCCAATTCCATGGCGCTCGGTACAATGACCTTATTTTTTTCTGATTTTTCAATCCACCTAGACAAACACAAATTAAAAACAAGTCGCATAATTTTCACATCCATACAAACTTGCATAATTTAAAACAAGTCACATATATATCACATCCATACAAACTTACATAATTTAAAGTGCATAATTTAAAACAAGTCACATACAGACTACAAGTTGTACTACAACTTCACCGCTGCCGGCCTTCTAGCCAAAAATGAGTGAAGTGTAGGTCACCGATCCAAATGCAATGTATCTCCCAAATGTAGACCAACGTTCTCACTAATACATCCTCCTTTGCTTCACAACTATGACGACATGGTCTCATCGACGACGGTTAACCGCGCTGGACATGTCGCCGGATCTCCAATCTTACGGGCAACCACCTTTGCCCGATATCCATCTCAGTAGTGCGTTGGTATTGGATTAGCCCATGCCCAAACATAACCCAATCGAGACATTGTCCGGGTAAGAATGGATGCATAACTACAACCAGCGTAGGTTAAGTCATACAGATTGAACCTGTAATTATTGGAAAAAAATATGAGAACATCTCTAGAGTACCACATCAATTCTAGGTATAAGCTACGTGACAAATTAACATATCGAGATTACCACATCATTTTGGTTCCTCCAAGCCCGGGTTTGTAGCAAATCCCGCAACATCATCAAGCATGTTCCTACTTTTAGCCACATCAACAAAAAAAGGAGAATGTAGGCAGAGTGTACCCATGTTCTTGAAGCTTCGTTACACATCCCATGACAGCATATTTGGCTAATAAAAGAAAAATCAATTAAAAGAAAGAAAATCAAAATATATACTAAATAGTTTTGAAAAATTCTGAAATTTGAACATGACCTAGGAGACATTGTATAAACCACACACTAAAAATTTGGATCCAAAATTCAAAAAAAGAGATATATTCACCGAGGGCCGGTGTCGGGCTCTCGGTACAATATTGTCTACCGAGAGCCCTACCGAACAGCCCTCGGTGACGCGTCTACCGAGTGTCCCCACGAGCAGACCCTCGGTAAAAGGAGACCCTCGGCAAAAGCCCTAACCCAGGAACGCTGGTCCTATCTTATCCATTCCCCCACCCCCACCCCAACTCGCATCTTATCCACTCACACACACTCACTCACTCACTCGGGACCGTGCGCTGCGCCACCTCCCGCCGTCATCAATCCGGCCGTCTGCGCCGTGCCCACCTCCCCCCCGCAAGACGCTCGCCCGTCTGCGCCACCTCTCGCTCCCGCCCCGCTCCCCGCTTCCTCGCCCATGCACAGGCCGCCCGGCCACCGCCCACGCCCTCGCCACAAGCGCACCGCATGCGCCCCCCCCCACTTCCTCGCCCGTCCTCACCGTCCGTGCGCATGGTGAAGATCTCTTGTTTGGTTTTGGCTAATTAGTGACACCTAAGGACTAATCTCTCGATGCTAAGTGTTTGACTAGATTGGAGATTGGTCGTGCGGAGTTGGTGCATTGTGATCATGGAGGATGGATCGAGGTGATCCAAAAGATGATCAAGTATCCACCCGGTGTGGTTTGGAGATCAATTGTCCCCAAGGCAAAGGTATAACCATAGGGCTTTTGATTTCACACCCAAGACACCATAGAGGGTGTGGGTGATTATAGGATCGATAAGCCGTACTATAAAGAGGGGAAAACTTTCGTACATATCGATCCTCACGTGCCATTAGGTTTAAGATTCATATGCATGCATTCTAACCTAAAGAGCTAACTCCGTGCTTGATGAAAATATTTTCAAAATGCTAACACATGGTGTCGAGGTGTTCTTCGACGTGTCGGCAACAAGAAACAAGTGACGGAAGTCGGTTTGGAGCAAAGGCGAAAGGAACGACGAAGAAACGACGAAAATTCGCGCTCGTCGGCTTACCGGACGCGTGACCGGACCGGACCGAAGCATGCAAAATCGACCGGACGCACCGGTGTGTGGTTCCGGTCAAAAGAACAGAGAGCATGTTTTCGTGGTCTATTTCGGGGAGTGACCGGACGCATGCACCGGAAGCATGACCGGACGCATGATTCCCTGACCGGACGCATGCGCAGGGGTTCTAAATTTGGCATGTTGGGTTTTGTCGGTTGTGACCGGACTCATGCATGAGTCCTGGTCGACTCCGCCCACAGAATTGCATGTTCCTCCCCAACGGCTCCATTTTTAGGTGGAGCCTATTTATACCCCCTTGGCTGCCTCTTGCTCTCTCTCTTGATCATTTGAATCATTCCTAACATCTTTGAGCAAGCAAGCAAGCCTCCCTCCTCTCTCATTCTTGATTTGAGCTTCATTCTTGAGAGAAGAGTGATCCAAGTGCATTGCATCGAGTTCTTGCATCTAGAGGCACTTGGGGATCGTTGTGAGACGGTGGATTTCTTGTTTCTCTTGGAGACACCGCTCCTAGCCGGCTTGGTGGATTGGTGGAGGCGTTGGCAAGAGAAGGTGATTGTTCTTGGCCACCTCCGGTTGATTTGTGAGAGGATTACGCACTCCTCGTCGGGAAGACAAAGTGCAAGGAATACATTGCTCGTGTCTTGGGTACCACACTTGTTGAGTGGTGTGTTGAGGCTAGCAAGGGCACCGTCTAGCTCAAACACCATCCTTGTGTAGGTCGGCACAACAGGAGAGTAACTTGTCGGTGTACAAGCGAACTCCGGGTGAACAAATCAACTTGTTTATTGTCTTGGTGTTTGGATCATCACCTTCGAGTGATTGATTATTCTTGTACCCGGTGATTGATTGACATCCTCTACACGTCGGTATATCTAGCTCGCTCTCTTGCATCACTTTCCTAGTTTTACTTTGAGTAGAGAGCTAGCACTTGCTTTGTGTAGTTGTTCTTGCTAGCATAAGGTTCTTATTAGGATTACTCATTAGCTAGAGTAGTGACATAGACCTTGAGTGGACTAGAGATCATAGAAATATTTAGTCTTGTCACTAGAAGGCTTGCAAGACCACTAGAGCTAGTGCAAACCGCTTTACGCCGTGTTTTATACTAATCGGTTTGTTTAGTTGAGTTTGTAGAAAATTTTTATAGGCTATTCACCCCCCCTCTAGCCATCTAGGATCTTACACACGGCCACCTCCCCTGGCCGTCAAGCTTGCCGACCGCCACCTCGCCCGCCCGCGCTTCACGCGCCCGCACGCGCACCCGCGCCTTCAGCGCTTCGCCAGCGCCTTCCTTGCCCGCCTCGCCGCCGCCGGGCGTCCCTAGCCCGCCGCCCACGACCGCGCCAGGGGAAGGGGAGGAGGAGGTTGGAGGCGGGAAGGAGGGGAAGAGGAGGAGGACGGAGTAGGGAAGGAGGGGACGAGGAGGACCACACCCCGCCCTGCCGCGACCACACCCCTGCTGCAAGAAGGCAACTAGGAGGAGGACCGTGCCCTGCCGCGACCACCCCCGATTTCCTGCAAGAAGGCAACGAGGAGGACCACACCCTGATCCGCTCAAAGTTGAGGTATTTGGCTACCACTAGTTGTGGTCATGATCGAACAGTGGTCGTGATGGTTGTGGTCGTGATGGTGGAGTGGTCGTGATGGTTGTGGTCGAAATTTTGACCTTTTATGCCTATGATGCTTTACAATGCCCAGTGAGACTTCCATGCATGCTAGGACCTGTTTATGTTCTCATGCCTGTCATCGAACCATGTGACACATCCATGCCTAGCAACTGTTGTCCACCTCTGATGACCTGATGGCTAGGCTGGATTTGTCACATGGTTTCATGGCAGCCATGAACTCTGTTATCTATTTGTCCTTATGCTCCAAGTTCAAATATTAAAGAAAAGGGCATTTAATTCTAAGGCCATCCTTATATATCGGTTCCTATGATGCAATGGTGGCCTATGATGCAATTGGTTCTGAAATGCTTACATTTTATGACTGTGATGTTAGTGCCATGAATCTGAGCTGCATTATCTTTATTATCTCATGGTGGTCATCAAATCGTGACTCACGTCCATTCCCAGGCAATGATGGAGTCAGTTAGGTGCCTCCCTCATAGCCGGGAGTGGACTGAGCCACGGTTCCATGGCTACCATGAAATTGCTTTAGTAGCAAGGATGATCAATGTGCACCTATCTGAGTCCCTTTATGCAATGGTGGCCTATGATGCAATGCTTTTGCCACTGCTCAACAGAAAGAACATGCTGCTCCTCACTTTCTCCATGATCCTCACTTGTTCATGTTCAGAGAGCATCAAGGAGAAGTGAGGAGTGGCATGTTCTTTTTAGCAGCCTATGATACAAACCTTCCTAAAAACTGAGGCTACCTTCTTTTCTTGCCACCTATGGAAGCTTTGCTCTTATATATTTTCATTTTATTGTTCTCCTATCTCATTTTCGGCTTATATATCGGTTCTGGAATGCAATGCTGCCTTATTTTTGACAATTGGTTCTGAAATGCTTACATTTTATGACTGTGATGTTAGTGCCATGAATCTGAGCTGCATTATCTTTATTACCTCATGGTGGTCATCAAACCGTGACTGACATCCATACCCAAGCAATAATGGAGTCAGAGTTCCATGGCTCCTTGATAGCTGGGTATGGATGCAGTCATGGTTCCATGACTACCATGAAATTGCTTTGGCAGCAAGGATGATCAATGTGCACCTATGACTGAGTCCCTTTATGTAACTATGTTCTTTTTAGCAGCCTATGATATATTTTCATTCTATTGTTCTCCTATCTCATTTTGGACTTGGCCTCGTGATGCAAAGCTTATACCGCAAGTAAAACAGAAAGAACATCGAAGCTACGAACTTTCTCCATGATCCTCACTTGTTCATGTTCGAGCATCAAGGGGAGGTTCGGGGCTCGATGCTCTTTTTTAGCATAAGGCTACACTATCTTATGCTGAGGCCCCATCTATATTACCTCATATTTGTTATCAAACCGTGACTAACATTTGCTTCTACTTTTTTAAGGCTATGGCTTCGTATGTTGTATACCGTGGAGAGGTTCCTGGAGTCTATGATAGCTGGGCAAAATGTAATGAGCAGGTGAGTGGTTTTCTGGTAACAGTCACAAGAAGTTTCGCACGAGAGCAGCTGCAGATGCTTCCTATGCTGAGTACATTGCTAATTTGGACCACCCATTGCTGGTGCAAGCTCCACCAGCGCAGGTTAACCCATTAGGCTCTAGGTTTTGTTGTTGGTTTTGTTGAGTACATTCAAACTTGATGACTATGGGTTGTATCGGTGTAACTAGACTTGTGCCGGATATTGGACTAATTAATCTATGTTTCGATCATGTATGTGATATATATGTGATAATTGAGTTGTATTAGTGTATGGATGTCAAATATATGTGATATGTGACCTATGGGATTACATTTGTAAATGTGGAATGGAAAAATAGAAAAAAAAAATTGTCAGTTCACCGAGGGTAGCACCGATGGCAGCTCTCGGTGAAAACAGCGCTAGGTGTAACTATGGTCTATTCACCGAGCGCTGAGGCAGCCCTTGGTGAAACGACCATAGTTCTACCGAGCGCTTGGTTGATCCCGCCCTCGGTACAGATGGTGTCCACGTTTTTTAAAAATTAAACTTCATCGAGGGCTAGGTCAATGTAGCCCTCGGTGAAGTGGGCTCTCGATGAACTTGACGTCGACGGTGGCAAACGCCGTCGACGTCGGGCCAGGTTTAGCGAGAGGGTAATGGGCCCTCGGTAGAGGTTGTACCGAGCACGCCGTTAATAGCCCTCGGTAGAATCTTTTTCCCGTTTAAAATTTCACCGAGGGGCTACTACCGAGCGCGCCCCTCGGTACATCCTCTACCGAGCGCTATTGAGGCTTTACGGAGCCCTTCAAGCACTCGGTAGAGGCTCAGCCTCCGGTAGTGCTTCTTTTTTAGGTAGAGACAACTCTATCAAAATCTGCCTCTAAAAATAGTTTTTTAGCCATACTCCGACGTTGTCAGGTACCAATGTGAAGTTCTGCAGGAACAAATCGCTGGCAACAGCCAGACCCTCCTTCCATGCTATCGCCTTCATTGTTTACTCATTCTGAAGTTCTGCAGGAACCCAAGCTGCCTTCCATCTCGCCCGGTCCGCTGCTCTTCCGCGGGCCATCATTCTTACTCATTCTCATGGGCTGATGGGCCAATGTCAAGACTCAAGAGCCCACGGCAGCGGCGGACAGATGGCGTGGCGCGAGCCGATCGAGTATGGCACGACATTCATGGCAGATAGGGAGACAGCCAGCTGAGGCAGTGGGCACGATCATCCCGTTTCAAGCAGCTATCGACCGAAGAGCTGGGGCAGCACCACCGCAGCTAACGATGCCACTGGGTAAGCTGTTGGGTTTTATCTATACCATATCCATTAATTATCTATTTATAATTATTCAGTGGATAAATATCCATTGGGTGTAGATTATCAATAGGTAAGAAACGAGCAAAGCAAAGAACTAGCTTGCAAAGCAAAGCAAAAGCAAAGAAATAGCAAGTCATTTGGAGCATCGGCCATAACGGGTATACCTTCTCCATATCCATACTTTACTGGATAATGCATGCCCTCCCCAAACAACATGGGCATGAGTTTGGATATGGACATTGGATATCCAGTGGCATCACTAACCGCAGCATAGGCACACAACACACGGTGGCCGGTACGGTCCTAGCTAGAAAAAGATCGATACACACGCGGCTGCCACGGCATTCGAGCATGTATGAACAAGGCAAAGCAAAAGTCTCTCCCACACCAATATATCTCCAGCTAGGCACACGACAGGGTTGTGTCACGGCGTCAGAAGGATATTTTTATTTTCTTGATTCAATAGATTACATTCACCCTATTATTTATAGTCGTTAGTGGACTTGAGATCCAAGCAAAGTCTTATTAGGTTTTCCTTATAGATTGGAATACCCCTTTCTAAATAAAAAGATTTATAACCTAATTAAACTCGAATATGATTTTATTCCTAAGATATTCTAGTTGCCAAAGTAGTCGCTGGGACGGGCGGGGAGGGGGTGGACGGCGGCGGGCGACGACAATGGCTGCAGGCGGCGCCGACGGTGCCGCCCCCGATGGCCTAGGGTTATGGCGGCCACACCCATAGGTGGAAGCCTAATCTAATTTGGACATCTATGGATTTTGACAAATGACCTAGAAATTCAAATTTTGGTGGGGGGACCATATCTTCCTAGTTCATTTTTTTTTTGAACTAGAGGGAATCCATTGGACATCCATAGACATCCAACTTCCAAATAGAGCCACACCATTGGAGCCATGCCTCTCCAGTTGACGCTGGCAACCGGAGATGTGCTAACACTTCCTCTTGATGGTGAAATCAAAGTCCTCGCTAGCTCGTGTCAGGTAGTCCTTCATTCACCTACAATTCCAGGAAGCTCCTAATCGATCGAATTCGTAAAGAAGCCCTGCAAGTGGGAAAAGATTGGTTGTTTCTCTGTCAAATAAATACGCTTCAATTAACGAGCAACGACTAGCTCTAGTCGATCTTCTCAACATGTCTGGAAAGGGATGATCGCTCCAAAGATTTAGATTTGTTTTTCTGCTTGTAGAGTTTGACCCAATTCTCACAAAAGATGACTTGTTAAAGGAAAATGGGTTGGTAATTATCCGGCTTCTATTTTTGAGGTAAAAATGAGTAATGTTAATCACCTCTTTTTTACAGTACCTTCGGCCAAAGTTGTTTGGGGCGTTGTAGCTCCCTGTTTTGGAGCTAACGATACACCCAATGTCCAGGAACACCAATTAAGCTTCAATATGTTGGAAGGCGAACAATTAACAAGTCTGCCAAGAAGATTAGTGACTGCTACTACGTAATGGTCTGCCGGCCTGCCATGGCTGGTCGTACGTATTTTTTCGCGGCATTTAAGACGGCAAAAAAATATCAACCATACAAGGGAGATAGTAGAGTACTCGGGGTCGTCACTGATACAGTAGGCGGTACTTAAGGTTGGACGAAAAACTCGTAACTCGCTAGCTCGCTCTATTTGCTCTTTAATGGCACGGCTCAAGCTCGACTCGAGCTGGTTTGCGAGCTATAACGAGCCAGGATAAATAACAAATACTTTATGAATCAATGCAATCGATCAACGGCAGCTATGGATCATGGTTATAAACAATTGCATATTTATATATTCTATTATAAAATTCATGTGTATTTTATTTTTTAAATTTTGTTTGAGATGGGAAATGGTAAGCACCACATAGAATGTGAGGATCTGACCTATTTTAATTTATTTATTTCATTTTATATATATGCCTGTGATGTGTTTCTCCCTCATTTGTGTTCATAACCTTTGTGCATATTTTTGGGGGGCTTTGGCTCGAGAGCCAAACGCTGCGTCAACTCGAGCTCAGATAACGAGCCAAGCCGAAGAAAGCTTCGGCTCGTTTGTATAACGAGCCATAACGCGTCACGCCAAAATGAGCCGAGCTATAATAAGCCAAGCCACTATTGAGCCAATCTGGCTCGATATCCACCCCTAGTGGTGCTTGAAGGTGTTGGCTCTCATATAGTTGATCTAGACAAGGTGATATATCCCCACATGTTGGAATCTGGATTCCCAACAAGCTAAAATAAAACAATTAAATAATTACGTTGTAGTACACCAACTGTGTGAATGACAACACTTGGCTTATAGTACGACAAATGCAACTTCCACCGTAAGGAAGCCCTACAAGTGGGAAATGATTGGTTGTTTCTCTTTCAAATAAATACACTTCAATTAACGAGCAACGACTCGCTCTAGTCGATCTTCTCAACATGTCTGGAAAGGGATGATCCCTCCAAAGATTTAGATTTGTTTTTTTGCTTGTAGAGTTTGATCCAATTCTCACAAAAGATGACTATGTTGAAATGAAAATGGGTTTGGCATGCCCTATGTTTCTGTTTCTAATGTTAATCCCATGCTCCCTATATGCGATGATGAGGTGCATAGAACAATCGAAAACATCACGTATTCTATTTTATTGATCCTTTCTAATCACTACTACAGTTGGCCACTGTAGGCCAGGGCGTCAGGGGCGGTTTTCCCAGCCACACCTAAGCCCCTGTTCTTACAAATCAAACCATTGTAGGGATGGTTTTCTAGCTGCCCTTACAAATCCATTTGTAGGGGGTGGCTAATGTTACCAGCCGCCCTTAAAAATTGATTTGTAGGGAGACAGTTAGTTATGACGAGTTTTGACATAAACACAACACATACCCTCTTTAGCCCTACTTTCTATCTACCATGCTATTTGTCATGGCGAAATTTGACATCATTCTAGGTGGCCTTGACGACCCTAGGACACGTACCTCCCTGTGCCCATCCCTCACAAGTCTTCTAGGGAGGTGTTCGGAGTCTAATGCTCAAAGAATTGGCTCAACATCGGCCTAACTGGTCTCTCTGTCGATCCACTGCATTCTTGCTGCGATATAGGTGTGTGCCCAATTGGCGTCAATAGAAATTAATTTCTTTAACCAAATTAACACTACACGGTAACAAAAGATCACATTAACCATAGCCTGCCATGACAACGCACAATTTTTGACTAACAACCATTTTTGTAATCAAGTCGTTTTATTATTCACTTGTGACAACAACAGAGATAAATGTGTAACTCCCAAAATATTTTAAGCTAGATGAGTAAATCTAGAAATCAACACAAATGGGAAACCTTTGAATTAATGATCACTCCGCCTTTCAAGAGAAAGAGCAAGGAAAACCTTATTCAGGGAACGTTCGTTTTTTGAAAGAGCTTGACTGATGAGCTTCTCTGCTATGCTGAGAAATTCATCCATAAGCTCTCTAGACGACCCAAAATGGTCCTGTATTATTGGCCCAAAGGCAGCCACAAAAGCATACGCTCTCATCTTGGGGCTGATCTCCGCTATGTTTACTGTAAGGTCATGAACCTGTAGTCCATTAATGGAGAAGGAACCCTGCTCTTCTAGTATCTCATTTATTTCTTTCTCAGACGGTGCATATAATGGTAAGTAGAAAGCCTTCAATATTTGCTCATCAAGCAAACCCTGCAGCAAGAAACTCATGAATAATGAAACATTAAATTTCATGTACTAAGGTCCAAAATTCTTTAGGATATATAAACCAGCAAATCCTTACCCTTGATGCCATGTCGTCTAAAAATCTGGGTTATGAACTCCCATGTTTGTTGAGCGGATCCACAGCTGGCCGAAGCCGGAGATTGTGTTCCCATCAAGGAAACCATCAATTGTCCTCCAGGAACCATCTCTTGGGCCCTGCACTCCAAGAACAAAAGGAGATCCTTTCTAAATTGCTGGGAATAAGCATCAAGCACAATGGGCCGTGTTTTCCGCCATAGTTGCTTGTCTGTATGGTACCATGGAATGCATTTCTTCGGTAGGTCTTCAGGTACCTACCAATACCGCATCATAAACATTAAGCCTAAATAAAAGTAGCTGATATACTACCGTAACGGAACAAAGCACATGTGTAAGTATGACGGAACAAAGTTTTTGGCACCGTACCTTTGAAAGCCAGTGCAAGCTATTTGAGGAGAGGACAAGATGCACAGATCCTGTAGTGAACAGCCTACCATAGAAGGACCCAGGTACAATACTAGTCATGACAAACGGAGAGATACCATGCTCACCCTTATCAATGTTTTTCCTTTCTTGGAATGCAACCAATTGCTTGATTGTAGTGTTGAAATCATTGCTGGGAAGGTCGTTGAGGAGCAGGCTCAGCTCAGGTGGTGGCTGTTGGAGTTGAAGACACTGGTGATGAATGGCATCGACAGCAGTAGAGACCAAGGTGAGTGCGCTGGGGCCAGAAGAGCAGCCAAGGTCTGCGATCACCATTCTTCTGGGAAGGGGTGTGGAGTTGCCACACAGATTCATGATGGCCTCTTCGATCTGTGGTTTCATTCTCATCTGCATTGCACTCTGTATGTATGTGCATGAGTTGTTACCTTGGTCAAATTTTTTCAGTTCCATCTTTTGGATATCAAAACCAGCATGTTAATTTCTTGTTCTATCTAAATCAGTTTACAAACAGGTCAAAAATAAATTGTTGGTTGTCAATCAAGGAATTTGATCCATATGAGATTGTATTCATTAGTGATACCAAATATCCTTTTGTATAACACTTCAATATGGAAACTCAAACTACCACTTAAAATCAAAACATTTAGATGGTATTTGTACAAGTGAGTAATCTTAACAAATAACAATTTAGCAAGAAGACACTAGCAGGGGACAAGAACTGTTGTTTTTGTTCATCTGAAGAGTCTAGGAAATCTTCGCTTTGATTTTCATTTTGCTAAATTTGTGTGGCAAACTATTCATGCCTCCTTTAATTGAAGTTCTCTAACTAGCGTACATTATATGTTTACAGATACGTTACACGGGTTTAATTCGAAACTGCAGTCCAAAGTTATAGTGGGAGCAACTGCAATGTGCTGGGTAATATAGTTGACCTGGAATGATATAGTTTTTGACAAGGTCCTAGCACCATCTTATTTGCAGGTTATCTTCAAGAGGACTTACCGGATCAGGTTTCCACTACAGGAAACAGGACCTTCGCCGAGCGCCACAGGCACTCCGCAAAGGCACGATTCCGCTCGGCGACGGCCCGCCGAGGAATTTTTCGTAGGCATAGAGCCTTTGCCGAGAGCCAGGTACACTTACTCTCGAAAGGCTTTCCCTAGCGGCGGTTGTGGCTCTCCGCAAAGAAAAGTAGCCGTTAATAGCAAGTTAAACTGACAGCCCTTTGCCGAGAGCCACATTATACGGCTCTCGGCAAAGAAGATTTGTTTTTCTTTTTGAAAAAAACTTTGTTGAGAGCCATACGGGAAGCGCTCGGCAAAAATTTCTTTTTTTCCCCGTAGTGTTCTGTCTCTACTTCAAATAAAGGTGGAGTCGCCAAATGATGAAGATGGGCAATAGGAAAATTGAGACAACAACGATGGAGGTGTTTTTGTTTTCAATGATGCTTTGTGAAGCTTTTCAGTATTCCTTATGGGTTAAAACTTCGTTTTTGAGTTCGCATGAACGATGAACCATCGTGTTTTTGATGTGTAATAAGGAACAACTATATGCATTAATCGATGCGTAAGCTGGGATATTAATATATTCCCTTTTCTAAAAATTCCAACCCAAGCATCTCAGTGAAGAAACGATATCATTAAAGATACCAGCGTACATTGAAGACCATCATATAAAATGAGCAGAAATATGAACACTACTGATTTTGAAAAGGGAGAACCTAGGTCATCTGACAAACCTCTAGCCACAATAAATCGATCAAGTTGTAGAATTGTCTTACCTTAGTGATGCCATACTAACAGACCTCTAACCTTAAGATTTGGTATTAACCTCTAACCTTAAGATAAATTTCGTGTTAACAAACAAGTTCCGTCGACCAAGACGCACCTGAAGTGTGGAGTTACGAGCGTAGCTTGTTTCTCCTTCTCCTGGATTCATACGCACAGTTTGTTGGGCATCCATCTGTGTTTGAGTTGTTCAAGAACTAAGAATAGTCTCGAAGGTGCCTAGAACTTTGTGTTGAAGAACCAAAGCGTTGGAGTCTAGTTTATATGCATTTCTTGCCGACTACTACTTTGTATTATCTAGTTTCTTTATATGCACTCTTGCCGACTACTACTCTTTTTTATTAGTTAGTGATGCCATATTAGTTTATCTGATCCTACAGAGAGCTTTCAAGATCTCAACTACAGAACCTGGACTATGTACCTGCCACATAACGGAAATTTATATAACGGTAGCATATCGGTTTTTCCAATATGTACTGGAATCAGATTTTGTGCCGTCACTTGTCATGTCTAGAAATCAGACTCCATGTCATCGCTAGACACAAGTTTGAATTCCTATTAGCACGGATTAAGTTCAGGTCACATATGAACATGATGGGCGTGAGAGCAGTTTGGTAAGCAAAAAAGTGAGACGGAATTAAAAAGGCTTCGCAACTTGAATAGGTTAATATATTAGATAGGTATCTAGATGCATGGACAGATAAGACTAAACAATGAAAACAAGCAATTCATTGAACAAAGTACAAGGGGACACAAAACCAACAAATTTGGTCTGTAATCTCGAATATATAGAGTCAAGAAGAATTATAATTAGAAAACCAACAACTGATGAAGCATAGATATTTGCAAATCTTGTCATGTACAAAGAGTAGTCTAACGGCCGCTAAAAATTTTCGCCGTATGGAAATTCCATCCCGTATTAGTAGAAACCTACATAGGTTAACACAGAAAATTAATTAAAAAGGGAATTTTTGTAAGTTCAGAAATCAAGAGTTTCAACTGTTATATATAGGCCTATCTGTCACGATATGAAATAGTAAAGTTTTGCATGAAATTGTCTAGTTCCATACATCAAGAGTTAGATATGCATGCGTGTTTGGCAGTGTGAAATGCTTTAGATTGTCACTAGAATCGCTGCCAAACACCACAAAGAGAGAAATGTTTTGGGGGAAATTGATTCCTGTTTTTGTACTAGTCAGGTGAAATACCTAAAATTTGGTTTCTCCTGTGGTTCAGCTGGTTTTGAGAACCAGCGAGCTAGTTAAAAGGTTCCAATAAAGTGATTGTGATTTATTTATTACATAAATGTCGTGCATTGACTTATTTTGGCGCCTTTCCATTTGAAGGCTTGGCAGCGGAATGTTATTAATTTGCCAACATGGGCACAATCAAAAGGACTGAAGATAATCAGTTAGATCTATATTCCCCAATCTCCGATCCACATGATGCCTTTACCTTCCTGCCGTTTAGCCTCTCACCTTTCTTTTCTCAGACAATGAAAACGCCAGAGCCGTGCAAAGTGGTCGACTCTGTTTCGTGCTATCAGGCCACCATTGCATTGTTTAACACAATTGAATTGGAGCTGCCCTAAGTGTTCTTAGTCTATTGTCATTAGTAGGCATTTTGGACGCCTGTTCCTCTTAAGCCAAATGGTGGCCGCACATATATAGTGCATTAGTGTATATGAATTAATTAATACAGGCTCAAACATATGTCTTCATCACAGTCAAGGTCAACACAACCACGTATCCAGCATTTTTTTTTAAAATTTGGTACCTCTGGCCGGCCGGCAGAGATAGCAACCTGCAACAACTAGCGTTGGATGAAAACTGTAAATGAATGAAGAGGATAATTTGTGCCGTCCATGGAGGGTTTAGTGCCTGTCCTGTTTTAATTTGTTGATGATTGTACGAGTACATATAAAATGTTGTAAAACGAGACATCTAGGTCCCTGCAGTCCCCCAATCCTCTTAGCATACGGAGGACGGACCATTAATTACAAAGTATTTATGATCCACTAAGTTCTGATATTTGGAAATTATATGAGTGCATTTTTCTTTAAAAAAAATATTTTTATAAAAGTACTTAATTTTGCTAGGTTCTGTAACTATTTCTTCATGAAATGTACTTGACAAAACTGTATTGGTAGATGGTGCCTATATATGTATCTAAGAAAGCATTCCCCTTTTTTTTGGGTTTCGAGGGATTAGTCATTTTCTAACTCATGTCGTTGGCATGCACACATTTTTATTTTATAGATGCACATTTTAGACATCTTAATTACTATTAATTCAAAAGTTTTTGTGATGTTGTGCGGATTGGTTTTAATTGTTATCAATGAATGACATATGGGAGATAGAGTCTTGGAACAAAACAAAATCAGCTATTGATGATGACAAGAATTTGTGGAGGTAGAATAATGAAAACTACTCGTAAATCGGAAATTGCCACAAAAGTTGATGAAGATTACAAGCTACAAGTTGTAGCCTAAACAACTTCCTGATGATAGCTAATTGGTCTTCACAAAAGACAGGTTGATAGTGAGCCAGATGAGACATCTAGTACGTTTGTAAGGAAATTTGGTGGTATAGCGCAAGCTATTATCACAATGGCTAGTTTGTTGGCCGGTAAACCAAGGGATGTACAAATGGTCCGAGCTCTATAACAACATTGATTTTCGGACAAATATGACAAGGATGCTAAGACAATGAGGATATTGTCCTTAGCTACTATGACATGCCATCTAAGAACATGCATTTTATGTCTTAGTGCATCTATGGAAGATTCGCTATTGATAAAGGTTCATTTTATGGAAATGTGTAGCTGAGGGATTTGTCCATGAGAAAGGAATAAGTTTGTTTGAAATTGGAGAGGATACTTCAATGATCTTCTAAACAGAAGTATTCCCCGAAGCAAAAGGAGTCGACAATAATTACATCATTAATTAGTTGTCGTGTTCATGATACTCCCTCCGTAATGCAAATAGGAGTATGGTACATCATTTCATCTGTACCATGTGTCCGGATGAAAATTTTCCATGGTTGTAGATACCGATAACACTAGTACGTAACTTAATAAAGGCTGGCAATTTTGATTAATGGAGGCGGTCATTGCAACACCCTTTAATCAAATGTCACGCGAACCCCGGCCTTTTCGAGTGTCACAAACCGGATCGATTTGACCGAAAGTGACACGTCGGGCGGCGAGCTTCGGGCGGCGGTGATGGCGTGGACGGCGGCGTGAGCAGCGGCGCCGACCAAGGGGCCGCCGGTTGGGGAGGGAGGAGAGGGAGGGTGGCGGCGGTAAAGGGGGGGGCGGCGCGGCGGGCGGCGGCGGGGTGGGGCGGCGCCGGCGGCGCTAGCGAGAGAGAGAGAGAGACACGAGATTATTTCTTTATTGCTTGTCTCCCCAAGAGATTACGGACTTGTTACTTATATATCCCTCCTAGTGGGACTTGTAATCCAAGCAATCTCTCTAAATGTTTTCTTATATGATTAGAATACCTTTTACAAGCAATCCTATTTATTTCCTAATAAGGATTTTCTTTATAGAGTTGGAATATCCCTTTGCACACCAAAAGTCCTAAAATAATCCTATCTTAATGACGAGATGAAGACGGAATCGATGATGATGTGGCGGTGGTGGCGGCGGCACCGCCTAGCTCCCCCCCTCGTGGCCGGCCGTAGCCGGTTGGGCTTCCCTAGCCCGATCCCGACGGGCCCAAATCTAGCACGTGATATCTCCCCACCGTTCGACAAGGCAGCGCGTCCACATGCCGCCCAACCCACCATGTTGGCGCGAAGGCGATGCCAATCAGGGACGTCGCCACGCCAGGTCCGTAGCTGAGGATGAGGGGACCCGACTTGTCGTTGGCGTCGTTGCAGACCGTAGCGTCCTTGTCGCCGAAGGAGAAGTTGCAAGCTGTCCAAGTAGATGCTAAACTTATAGCTCAACGGTGGTTGCATGAAGAGCCAATCCATCCATGCACGCTTCATCACCGAGGCGCCAAGAATGCCATACAGCTCCAATGTCTGGCGCGCAGCTGGGAGGTGCTGGAAGTAGAATGTGCACAGCACATGTACCTGGGTGTGGATGTGCCTGCAGAACACATGTCGAGTAGAGACGACTGGAGACGAAGTGAGGCGAAGGTGGCGACCGTAGAGGAGGTCGTTGGCCATCTTGACGGGTGGCCCGACCTGGGGCACCGGTGCCTCTCCCGTGTCGACGCTGACGTTGTCGATGCAAATGACCTCCTAGTCGTTGTCATCAAAGAGGAGCACCGTCATGTCGTCGAGCTTGATGTTCGGGCGCACCATTAGCGCAGGAGCATGCTTGTCGGGAATGCCTGGTCTTCACGTGGACGAGTCGGGAGGTGGAAGCCCACTATGACGCCATGCAGGGGGACACCACCCTCGAGGAGTTTCGAAGGTGCAGGGATGTAGTAGCGGTGGAAGTACCTCACAATGTTGTTGTAGAGGTTCCACTCAGGTGCGGTTGCCTGAAGCTCGATGGCGCTTGCGATGATGCCGAGTTCCTGGTTCGTCGAGGTACTCAGGTGTAGCTCGGTGAGGAGGTCGCCCGACGTCTGATCGCCGATCGCCTCCATGGCAGCCCGCCGCGCTAACGGCCGGCGCCCGCCCGCCAAAGACCGTCCGATGTCGTTGTCGGCGTCCTCTGCTGCTGGCACCGGCAGCTCATCATCATAGCGGCGTGCAAGGTCGATGGCTTCCTCCATCGAGCGTGGCTCGAACCACTCAAGCACCGTATGAAGCGTGTCGCATAAGCCGCCGGCGAAGAGGCGGACACGGTGAAGCTGGCTCTTGAGGTCCATGTGAGTTGCATAGCCTTTGAAGGAATCGATGTAGTCATTCAGCCCGCCCTCTTGAGTGGGAGGGGCGAACTCCCCGGTGGTGTCGGAGATGATGGGGGTCCGGTCGCGCCGCAGTCGTGGGTGAACGCGCGCCCCACTCGACCAACGACCTTCTCCGGACAGTCCGAGGAACCGTGACCGCAACAGACATGTTAGATGGAAAGTAGCATACCGGGCATAGAACTCGGGATTGATGTCGCCCTTCGCTTTGAATAGCAGCTCCATCTTGTGGATCCGTGAGGTCGGGGTTGTCGCTACCATCGCACTCGGACCTCAAGGCGCATTTGCAGAGGTGTAGAGGGGGTAGGTCCTGTGGCCGGGGGCCGGGCGCCGCGGTGGCGCCCGGGGCGTGCGCCGCTGGTGGCGCCATCGCCGCCCGGTGGGTCCCGCGCGGTTGTAGGTGTCGTCGGAGAGGAAGAAGCGGCCGTGACGTGGTGTTGTCGATGACGACGGTGCGCCACCCTAACGACATCGCTACCCTCGCCCAGTTGGAGGATAGCAAGGTCGAGTCATCGTCGATGGCGCCGCCGGGGGCGGGTGGTGCCCGTGGTAACGTCGGGGGGGCACCCCCTGGCCAGCGATGGCGGCTGCCGCTGGGCTGTCCTCTAGCGCAGTCGTCGTGGTCGTCGAGCAGAGTGGGGGTAGCTGAATCGTCGTGCCGGTGTAAAGGTACTCCAGGCGGCGAAGACGCCGCCTCGATCTCATCGAAGTGGCGACCGATCTTGGCGCAGCTTGTCGCCGAGGAGCTCCTTCAACGCTTTGGTGAACTCGCACATCTCGGAAGCCATCGGTGGTGGGAATCGTCCCCGGTCTCCGGATACCGGCTATCACAAACAGGGATCGATTTGACCGGAAGTGACACGTCGGCGGCAAGCACGGGCAGGCGGTGATGGTGTGGACGGCGGCATGAGCGGCGACGCTAACCTAGGGGGCCGGTTGGGGAGGGAGTGTTGGTGTTTCTTAGCGAAAGCAACAAAGTCCGCAAGCGCACGGGAAAGACCGTTGTAGCACTTCACCCGGTGGTATTCAAGGTATCGTATTTTACTCAAGGACGGTTGTGTAGAGGGCTTTTGGATCTGTGTCTACCCTAGGCAAGGTTAAGCTTCTAAGAGGAATGAGGTATCTTTATGGGTTGACACTTTCAGGCAGGGATCACTCGTCCGTTATCTCCTCACTTCGGGCACCGGCAATCGCCCAAACTGGGATGGAGACCGGCAATTGCACCGCGCCACACCCGAACGTGGGGGATTACAAAGGACGGACAAGGTCGTCACACAACCCGCCGCCTACCCCCAACCGTGGGATGCGCCACAAAAGATAGGAAATCACTAGTCCAAACACCACGCTTGCACCGATGATTACTACTCGAGTGTGATTTCAAGGCTTACCCGTCCCCTCGGGTCCTTCACTAGCGCATCGCCCTCGGCGGAACGACTATCAATCCCGCAAGATTATAACGGCTAAGATAATATGCTTGAAAGTAATAACCGAAAGAGGAACACAACCTGTCTTACCAAAGTGTAAGTAGATTGTAGAGGTACAAGCGAGGCGGGTACCGACAAATCCGGCACTCCGACCTCCTAGGAACCGCAGAACACCGGGGGCAATCCGACAACTCCGGGTAGAAGGAGCCAAGTCTCCTTCTAGCTCTCCCTCTCTCACTCTCTAGAATTAGAATGGGGATAGAGGTAGAAAAACTCTCTCTCTCTCTTTCTTCTCTTGTGCTTGTAGCTCCTTGAGGTGTATTGTGTTGTGTACAAATGAGAGAGAGGGCCCTATATTTATACTAGAGAGGAGGGGGAATGTGCTAGGAATATTGCCTAGTACATGGAAGGAGTGGAAAACGTCCAGGTGCATGGGAAACCGACTCCAGGTGTCGGCATTAAGTTCCTCCAACCGACTGTAGCGAAAACCGGAGAAGAACCACGCTCTAGGTGGCTGAACCGGAGGTGAACCGTGAGAAATCTGGGCTGTCAGCGCTTCTGGGCGAGAAATCCGGGTCCAACTGCAGGAAAACCGGCCGAACCGGCCTAAACCAGCGGCCGAACCGCGCCTGGCCGCACAGCCCTCCCTGCGCTCCAGTCGGGTTGCGCCACGTGGCCAGTGGGCCGGCTGAGCCACGCGCCCGCTCCGCGTCGTGTGCGCGTGAAGCCTGGCCTCGGCGCCGACAGGCGGGTCCCACGCCCGACGCCGCGTTCCCGCTCGCGGTTGGCCGCCCGCGCGCGCCTGCGCGACAGCGCCGCCACGTGGCTGCTGCGCGTTGGCCGGGGCGGTCGGCCGTTCCCTGCGCGGGGACAGCGCCTGCGCATGCGGGACCCGCGTGTCAGCCGCGTGGGGAGGCAGCAGCTGCTGCTGTGCTGACTTGCTGCCACGTGTCATCGTTTGATTGGTCCAGCATGCTACTGTTCACGTGTGGATCCTCATTTCATGTGCATTTTTATCTCGTACAATATCTTTTCCATCCGGAGTCCAAATATATCAAGTAATATATCCATTTTGATCAGCGTGACGAGCTCTCCGCGATGGTGTACTCTGTTTTGCCATATATCGTACTTTTTCTTGATGATAATTTAAGAATTCCTGCATCGCATTTGAAAATACCAAAACTCGTGGAATGAATTAGTTTCAAGCCCTATCACTAAGTTTGGTAGTCAAAAGTGAACGTTTTATGCAGGTGTTGACGGTGTTTTTTATGTAGTTAATTACCGTCAACAAACTCCCCCACACTTAGCCTTTTGCTCGTCCTCGAGTAAAAGCGTAGGACTAAGGTGGTTCAATCTCCAAGATGTTGATCTGCATACAGGTTATTCCAGGGCTTCACCTACTTTGTGAGCATTCAAAAGTGGCTACCAAGTTATCTTAGTACAATTGAGCAATGGAATGGCCTGAATTCCTATCTCCTTGCTACTACTCATGTGCAAAGACTTGGTTGATTTTTGAATTTTTGAAGATAAAGTAGCAATGCTCCATGGTTGATTCTCACATAGTCACTCATTTTTGTTTCCTTGCCAAAGCACTCTTCGCTCTCACTCATCCTATCTTTTTTGCAGGGGTTTTGTGGATCTTTTGAGTGGAGTGATGCATACGCATACCTCTGTATGTGTTGTTGGGTCAAACTCGGATCGTTGGAAAGAGGTGCCATACTCCTAGATCGAAATGTGCAAAAGTGTGTGGAAAATATTTTTGGTATTTTTGTGGTTACTCCTTGACTCATGATCTCTCTTTTTCTTTTTTGTATGCTTTTGGAGAGATACAGGCTACTTTTTTTTTTATCTTTCTTCTTTCTCTTTTTTTTTTTTTTTTTGGAGATGTGGGCTCTACTCGCCCTGGACATGTGTCCATTTTTCATCTCTTTTTTCTTCTTTTTTTTTTTCAGAGCCTGCATCCTCTTTTTTGCATGATACTTTTATGATAACAGGAGATGATCATGGTGTAATATGGATGGAGTATTTATTTGGTGGATGGTAGGGGTGCATGTTGTGCGCAATTCTCATTGTGAGAATCGGCGTGTATATGTGGGTGTACGTGTTTTTCGATCTTGGGGGTATGAGCCTCTCTCAACGCAGAGATCACGGAGCCTCGACAAAACTCAATACAAAGGAAGTAGCTATAGTGGATATTCATGTCATTATTCAGGGCTTTGGTAGGAATTTGTCTAAATCAAACCAGGAGCATGCTTTATTTGAATTTTTGAAATAAAACCAAGTCTCATTGCATAAGAGAGCAAGTGTCAAGTCATTCTACCATATCTCAAAGCTCAAATGTTTAGATGAACATGGGGTCCCTAACAGGTAGTTGCTCATCAAAGTATGGTTTTTGGCAAGGAATAAAGTGTATGCATGCCATGAATCAATTGGTAGACTAGAGATGGAGTTTTGCCAACTTGGTTCAGTTTTTAGCATCATATTCACGAGGGGAGGAGAAATTTGTCACAAGTCAAAGTGTAAAATGATACAATTTATTTTGCGTACCTTTGACTTGTGATAGACACGTACGCTCCCCCACACTTGTTTTTGTACTGTCTTTATGTTTTCTTTTTTGCACAAAGGACAAAAACAAGTGGAGACATGCACAATTTTCTAAAGAAAAGTTTTATTGAATTTATAATTAATTAAAAACAAAAGAGAAACATTTTTTTTTTTTTTTTTTTTTTTTTTTTTTTTGGCATGCCGATAATTCATAAATCATTTTTGAAATAAAAGTCTATTCTATCAAGCTCTTGGTTGAGATCGGGCAATGGCTCAAAGAAAAGTTTGAGGCGTTGACCATTTACCTTGTATATTTTACTGCGTCGTCTTGGATTGTGATTGCACCGTGTGACGAGGTATTGATGACAAGTGTATGGTCCTTTCCACTTGCTCCTCAACTTTCCTTCACCAAATAGTTTCACCCGGGAGTTGAATAAGAGTACCTTATCACCCCCGGTGAATTCTTTTTATCTTTTATGCGCCGATCATGCCATCTCTTCATGCGCTCTTTGTAGAGCTTTTGAACTATGGTACGCCTTTTCTCGCCATTCTTCAAGTTCAGAAATTTGCTTTTGTCGATTCTTTCCATGAGTTTGACGTCCATATTCCATCTCTTGATGGCCCAATGAGCTCGATGTTCCAACTCAACCGGTAAGTGGCGTGTTTTGCCATATACCGGTGATAGGGTGACATGCCGATGGGGGCTTTGTATGTTTGTCCGATAAGCCCAAAGAGCATCGGGTAGCTTATTTTTCCAACCCTTCCCCATCTCGTTGACCGCCTCTCTAGCAGGATGTTCTTTATTTGCTTATTTGACGTTTCGGCTTGCCCGCCGGTTTGCGATGATAAGGGGTAGCTATGTTGTGCTCGGCGCCAAGTTCTTTTCGGGAATGTTCTCAATGCCTTGTCCTTGAAGTGTGATCCTCCGTCACTTATTACCATGCGAGGCATTCCAAAACGGGGAAAATCACTTCATGGAACATCTTTCGAGCATGTTTGGCATCGCCAGCTTCGCATGGTATTGCTTCTACCCACTTCGACACGTAATCCATTTGCCACCAAGATATACTCGCAATCGCCCGACTTTGGGAATGGTCCCATGTAGTCAATGCCCCACACATCAAATATTTCTATTTGAAGATTGTAGTGTAGGGGCATTGCGTCATGAAATGTTATACCTCCAGTCTTACGGCAGCTATAGCATCTTCCGATGAACTCCTTCGTGTCGGCGTATTGTTGGCGGAAGAACCCGACCGCCGGATTTTGGCTTGAGTGCGGAATACTCCGAGGTGGCCGGCATAAGTGTTGACGGTCACTAACGACACATTTTTAACGTCAACATTCTACCAATAAGGGGTTGAAACTATACCTTACTACACACATATACATTTATTATTGACATATTTCCACTTGTAGTGTCCAAATTATTATTGTGCAGATTTATATAAGAAACAAGTGGAAAATACACCAAAAGGCGCCTCCCCGGAAAGCGCATCTCGAAAGAACATCAAGCCCAAGGGAGAAATGGACCAAACACACAGACCGGGCGAGAAAACACCGCCACACAACTTTTCAAGCCCAAACACGCCCGACCTGCCAAGGCCCGGCCCGAACCGAAACCCAGAGACAGTGCGCTACGCACCACTGGTGCGCCCGCACCCATCCCGAGGCGGTTCAGGCCCGTGTTTGGCGAGGCGGTGCATTACCTTCCATGGAGGGTCAGGTCGACGTTGGATGGTCGGTTCAAGCAGATTTGGAAGGTGTCCAAGGACGGTTTTGGCTCCTTCCATGTGGGGGGGGACATTTTCCAATGAGCCCCCTCTCCTCTACCTATAAAAGGAGGCCCTCTCCCCCTCATTCAACACACACCACACAATAGAGCCTCTCTCCCTTTCTTGTTTCTTCTTCTTCTTCTTCTTCTTCTTCTTCTTCTTCTTCTTTGTAGATTAGTAGTAGTAGAATAAAGGAGAAAGGCAATGAGCTATCTTGGAGAGCTTGGGCATCTTGTATCTTTTCGGTATGAATAATATCAAGAGTTCCATTTTGTTCTTGCTCTCATTTTATCAATATAGTCATGTTCTTGAATTAGAGCAAAGTCCTTATAATATAATCTTGATTGATGAACTAGTATATA
The DNA here is from genome assembly GCA_015847255.1 of Hyparrhenia diplandra. Classification (NCBI taxonomy): domain Eukaryota; kingdom Viridiplantae; phylum Streptophyta; class Magnoliopsida; order Poales; family Poaceae; genus Hyparrhenia; species Hyparrhenia diplandra. The sequence continues at coordinate 138,279 of JADLZK010008413.1, read as the reverse complement.
GTTTCTATATCATGATCTTGTCTTATGGAACATCGTGCTTAATTTATTATACATACATGTTTAGACCAAGAGCTAGATCGATATGATGAGTTCTACCTAGGGTTAGACTTGGTTGATGTTGGGTTGCGGGATTGATAGTCGTTCTTCGGGGCGGCGCTCTAGTAGAAGGACCGCGGGGACGGGTAAGCCTTGTTAACACGCTAGAGTGATAATCACTAGTGTAGACGTGGTGTCTGGGATAGGGGTTGCCTATCTTTTGTGGGCGCACCCCAGGGTTGAGGGGGTAGGCGGCTGGGTTGGGACGCCCTTGTCCGTCCCTTGTAATCCCCCCACGTTCGGGTGTGGCGCAGTGCAATTGCCGGTCTCCATCCCAGTTTGGGCGATTGCCGGTGCCCGAAGTAATTCAGCAGAGACCTTGGCTAACTTGACTTAGAATCTCTAACAGTAAAACATGTGTGTATCTGCTATCTTGACATGACTATCTAGGATATGCCTGCTCCATGTTAGACTTATTCTTTTATTCATTCTTTTACTTTTATCCTTGAGATTGGCTTGAGTGTGTGTGTCAAGTTATCATATCTACCTATCTTGTTTTACCCCATTTATGAGCATTGGTCTATTATACATTCGTGTTATCTTGTTCATGTCTCTATTAGATCCTTTTCCACCATGCCTTCCTTTGGGAAAATATAAATAACAATACCATGAATACTTCCGGGTGAAATGCTACAATGATAGATCCGTGTGCTTGCGGATGAATATCTTATTTGGCAAGATCTATCACCGTTGATGTACCTAGTGTTATCACCGACATGGTGGTTTCACTTAGGGATGTCAACGACGCATTTCTGGCGCCGTTATTAGAGATGGGTTCTAAACCTGTTTCTAGTGATTGCGCTTAAGAAATGCAACAATAAGGTGATGCATGACATTTTTCTATGATTTGCATCCCTTCTGCCCTTGGTACGCATCTTCTTAGCAAGCCATCTGCGCACACCCTGTACAGATACAGGTTGTCCCAAAGGTGACGTCTGCTCTCTACTTGAAGCTTTCGTCGGTCCTCCCCAGGGGGTACATAACCTGTAACCATAAAGTTGACAATGTTTGCGTACCATGGGTTGGTGTCTGCCACCTTTAGTAGCATGTCATCGCGCGGTAATCATTGATTGGAAGTTCCTCGCATGTTAGTTACCGATGCATACGCGATGATGATCCGCAACGGTATTCTCTACTCCCTTTTATCTTTTATTTCTAGATCGAATTCTTGGAGCGAAGAATCCAAATGGATCAAACGAGGTTTCACGTCTTTCTTAGTGAGAAGATACTTAAGGGCAGCGTGGTCGGTGTAAACGATTATCTTTGCACCCACTAAGTAAGAACGAAACTTCTCTATAGCAAAGACTACCGCGAGGAGCTCTTTTTTACGTGGTAGCGTAGTTCAACCGGGCTCTGTTAGAGTCTTGCTAGCATATGCGATTGCATGCTTTGCTTCTTATCCTTGGTTTGGCCTAAGACCGCACCAACGGCATAGTCGCTAGCATCGCACATGATTTCAAACGGCAACGACCAATCCGGGGTTGGATGATCGGAGCCGAGATGAGTGCTTTCTTAAGGGTTTCGGCGTGCATGCACTCATCTATGAAGGCGAAAGGTGCATCCTTAGCTAGCGTGGTTCGTGAGGGGTCTAGAGATTTGTGAAAAATCTTTTATGAACCTCTGTAGAACCCCGCATGACTTAGGAAGTCTGCGGATTCCTTTGACGCTCACTTTGGGGAGGTAGCTTTTCGATAACATCTATCTTAGCTCTGTCTACCTCAATCCCCCTCTCGGACACTAAGTGTCCAAGAACGATGCCTTCCCTGACCATAAAATGGCACTTTTCCCAATTAAGCACCGTGTCCTTTTCTTGGCATCGTTGCAAGACCCTCGTCTAAATTCTTCGACAACCGTTGAAAGTCTTACCATAGACGGAGAAATCATCCATGAAGACTTCCATGATCTCTTCAATCATGTCCGAGAAGATAGACATCATACACCGGAAAGAAACAGTGCATTACACAGCCCAAATGACATTCTACGATACGCATAGGTTCCGTATGGGCATGTGAATGTGGTCTTGCTTTGGTCATCGGGGTGGATCGGGATCTAGTGATAGCCAGAATACCCGTCAAGGAAACAAAAGAAAGAATGTTTCGCTAACCGTTCCAACATTTCATCAATGAATGGAAGCGGGAAGTGATCTTTCTTAGTTGCCTTGTTAAGTTTTCTATAGTCGATGCACATTCTCCACCCCGTGACTTGTCTTTGTGGAATGAGCTCATTCTTTGAGTTCTCAACGACCGTCATTCCTCCCTTTTTAGGGACCACTTGGACCGGGCTAACCCAATCGCTATGTGGTACGGGATAAATTATCCCGGTGTGAAGAAGTTTGGGAACTTCCTTCTTCACGACTTCACGCATCGCGTTATTGAGCCTTCTCTGAGGTTCGCGTGATGGGGTACTAGAAGGCTCAATAGGTATGCGATGTGTGCAAAGTGTTGGGCTTACCCCTTTTAGGTCTTGCAAAGAATACCCAAAGACCGATCTACGCTTCTCTAAGACGGCGATGAGTTGGGATGTCTCCTGGTCACTAAGTTTGTCACTAATGATAACCGGAGTTTGTGTGTCACCGTTTAGGAAGACATGACGTAGGCCAGGGGGTAGGGGTTTAAGCTCAACTGGAGGCCGAGTCGACTCTTCCTCTTGAGGAAGTTCTATGGTTTCCCCGAGTCGCCCTCTTCTTCTATGAAGAATTGGGCATCAAGTTCTAGGTCCGTCTCCGGGGTTATCATAGAGCATGACTCCCATGACCTCCTCGGGCATGTCATCATTGTGGAGAGGGTCTCATCACGAGTTTTTAGCTCGTGTGACTGGAATCAAAATGAATTTCTCCCCAACTTGACATCTAAATCCCGGATTTTGATAGATCAAGAATCTTTTCCAAAGGGATGCCCGATTAGGATGTCAAAATCTTAGACATCAAAAATATGAAAATCCAAAGAAAATTTGACATCCTTATGCTTTGAAGAACTTGGTCATGTATAATCTCCCGGCATTCTAAGGTGGTTCGGGGTGCTGTGCGCAATGTCCGAAAGGTATGGGTTATGAAAGGCTCTTCTACGAGGCATTGCGCATAGTTTTTGGACATGATGTTTACACCTACAATAGGGTTATACATGACCTCCACCAAGTCCCTTTGATGTCTACAAAAGAGAGGAGTAGAGGGACAAGGTATCCAAATTTCTTCAGACGATCCTTCCCCCTCTTGCAACCACTTTGTGCTCATGATGGCCGTCAATTCCTTAATGGATTCCTTGAGAAAAAGTTCATCAAGGGGTTCCTTAGGACGCATTGTGGGGCGGTGGTTTCTTCCAAAGATTCGTAATTCGAGGCTTTACCGAATTCTTCAGAAGATCGGCCTCAAAAACGAGAGATCCGAACATGCGGTCTCTTCTTTCTTCGGTTTTGGTTCAAAGGGGGTTTCTCTAGAGGTGTGTCGAGTTTGGCTTTGGTGAAGAGACCTCCTCTAGGATCCGCTTGGGTTCTACACGGATGGGTTCTAGCGGGGAGTATTCTCAAGAATACGGTTTAGGAGAGCTTCTCCTTCCGCTTGGGTTTTATGTGAAAATGACCCTCCGACGGTTTGTGTCAAGCAAGAGGGCGATCACTTTATCCAAACCTACCCAAAAATGCCGTAAAAAGCACATGGTTCGGGATGGACAGATCCGGGCGGGATCTCGGTAAGAGTGGAAAAACGGTCCCAGTCTGCACCTATGGTTTCACCCTCTATTTGTCGGTTGAGTACCTCTTGTCGTAGGGGTCGCGATTACGGATAAAGGATAGAACGCGAGACGAATCTATTCCGCAGCTTCTTCCCATTCTCCTTTTACCAACCCTACGTTGTGGGCGTACCATTGTTTCGCTCTCTCGGTGAGAGAGAACGGAAATAGTTTCCACCGCAATGTATCGTGTGTCATGCCCGCAATTGTCGGGGCAAGCAAGCAGTTGCTCAAACTCCCTTAGGTGATGGTATGGGTTTTCATATTCCAAGCCGAAAAAGCTTGGGCCCGAACCATGGCTATAAAGCCGGGCGAGCTCATATTCGAAGCCGTGATTGGCTTCGAAGATTGGGGTGGTTCTAAGAGCTCGCCCTTAGGAGCGGAAAGGGTTTGCAGGGTAGGTTGCTCCATGGGTAAAAAGAAAAATGTTTTTGTATTTTTGTATGGAGACTACAAGGCACACGGGTCGACTAGGTCCGAAATACAACTACGACAACCGTCCCAAGAACGGCGCCGAAATGCTTGTTGGTGTTTCTTAGCTTAAAGCGAAGAAGTCCGCAAGCGCACGGGGAAAGACCGTTGTAGCACTTCACCCGGTGGTATTCGGGGTATCGTATTTTACTCAAGGACGGTTGTGTAGAGGGCTTTTGGATCTGTGTCTACCCTAGGCAAGGTTAAGCTTCTAAGAGGAATGAGGTATCTTTATGGGTTGACACTTTCAGGCAGGGATCACTCGTCCGTTATCTCCTCACTTCGGGCACCGGCAATCGCCCAAACTGGGATGGAGACCGGCAATTGCACTACCCACACCCGAACGTGGGGGATTACAAAGGACGGACAAGGTCAAGCCACAACCCGGCCGCCTACCCCCTCAACCGTGGGATGTGCCACAAAAGATAGGAAATCACTAGTCCAAACACCACGCTTTGCACTCGATGATTACTACTCGAGTGTGAATTCAAGGCTTACCCGTCCCCGGGGTCCTTCACTAGAGTACCGCCCCGAAGGAACGACTATCAATCCCGCAAGATTATAACGGCTAAGATAATATGCTTGAAAGTAATAACCGAAAGAGGAACACAACCTGTCTTACCAAAGTGTAAGTAGATTGTAGAGGTACAAGCGAGGCGGGTACCGACAAATCCGGCACTCCGACCTCCTAGGAACCGCGAACACCGAGGGCAATCCGACAACTCCGGTAGAAGGAGCCAAGTCTCCTTCTAGCTCTCCCTCTCTCACTCTCTAGAATTAGAATGGGGATAGAGGTAGAAAAACTCTCTCTCTCTCTTGCTTCTCATGTGCTTGTAGCTCCTTGAGGTGTATTGTGTTGTGTACAAATGAGAGAGAGGGCCCTATATTTATACTAGAGAGGAGGGGGAATGTGCTAGGAATATTGCCTAGTACATGGAAGGAGTGGAAAACGTCCAGGTGCATGGGAAACCGACTCCAGGTGTCGGCATTAAGTTCCTCCAACCGACTGTAGCGAAAACCGGAGAAGAACCGCGCTCTAGGTGGCTGAACCGGAGGTGAACCGTGAGAAATCTGGGCTGTCAGCGCTACTGGGCGAGAAATCCGGGTCCAACCGCAGGAAAACCGGCCGAACCGGCCTAAACCAGCGGCCGAACCGCGCCTGGCCGCACCGCCCTCCCTGCGCTCCAGTCGGGTTGCGCCACGTGGCCTGTGGGCCGGCTGAGCCACGCGCTCGCTCCGCGTCGTGTGCGCGTGAAGCCTGGCCTCGGCGCCGACAGGCGGGTCCCACGCCCGACGCCGCGTTCCCGCTCGCGGTCGGCCGCCCGCGCGCGCCTGCGCGACAGCGCCGCCACGTGGCTGCTGCGCGTTGGCCGGGGCGGTCGGCCGTTCCCCTGCGCGGGGACAGCGCCTGCGCATGCGGGACCCGCGTGGGGGGGGGGCAGCAGCTGCTGCTGTGCTGACTTGCTGCCACGTGTCATCGTTTGATTGGTCCAGCATGCTACTGTTCACGTGTGGATCCTCATTTCATGTGCATTTTTATCTGTACAATATCTTTTCCATCCGGAGTCCAAATATATCAAGTAATATATCCATTTTGATCAGCGTGACGAGCTCTCTCCGCGATGGTGTACTCTGTTTTGCCATATATCGTACTTTTTCATGATGATAATTTAAGAATTCCTGCATCGCATTTGAAAATACCAAAACTCGTGGAATGAATTAGTTTCAAGCCCTATCACTAAGTTTGGTAGTCAAAAGTGAACGTTTTATGCAGGTGTTGACGGTGTTTTTATGTAGTTAATTACCGTCAACGGGGGGGAGAGGGAGTCGGGCGGGCGGTATGCGGTAGGGCGGTGGCAAGACTAGCAGTTGGCGGCTTGGCCGATGGACGACGTGGGGCTACAGCGGCGGCACTAGCAGGGTGAGAGAGAGAGGCACGAGATTATTTCTTTATTGCTTGTCTTCCCAAAAGATTACATACCCCTTACTTATATAGCCCTCCTAGTGGGACTTGTAATCCAAGCAATCTCTAAAAGGTTTTCTTATATGATTGGAATACCTTTTACAAGCAATTCTATTTATTTCCTAATAAGGGTTTTCCTTATAGAGTTGGAATATCCCTTTGCACACCAAAAAGTCCTAAAATAATCCTATCTTAATGATGAGATGAAGACGGAATCGATGATGATGTGGTGGTGGTGGCGGCGGCCCGCCTAGGCCCCCCCTCGTGGGCCGGCCGTCGCCGGTTGGGCTGCCCTAGCCCGATCCCGACGGACCCAAATCCGCACGTGACACGGAGGCTGTTATAATGCCTCGCCACCGGTAATTGATTAATGGAAGTGGTCGCACTAAGTTGATCGCCTCTGTTAATTGATTTTAAGAAAGACCAATGAGCCCAACCGAGCCCGTTGTTGTTGCATTCGCCGAACTAGGTGCAGCCGAGCCGAATCCGCTACTGGATATGGCAAACCCATACACGAGGGAGGTAGGGATACCGTTATAGAGGAGCACAACACCATGGTAGATGGTGCAAGGGAGGCCGCCGTGGAGGAGCCCGCACCATCGTCGTGGTAGAGTCCATCAAACCATATCCATGCCAGATGTGGTGGACCCGAGAATGAGGAAGCTAGGGATCTTGTAGCCGTCGTGACGAAGCCCGCGCCACAGCCGTGGGAGCCCGACGACACATAGGAGATCCCCCACCCATCCGCCCACCGCGCAGATGCCTGGAGCGGGCAGAGGAGATGGCCGCCACAACCGGGCGCCCGTAGGACCTCTTCGTCGGCAATGTCACCAACAACCGGGGTGTGTGGGTCTCCATATGTGACTTGTGGTCGTGTGGGACTTGTGTTGACCTGTGGATGTGTGGACTTGTGCACTTGTGGACTTGTGGTGACTTGTGGACGTGTGGACTTTTGCACTTGTGGACATATGTGATATATATGTGTTATGGATGTCTTATATGTGTCGTATGTGTCAAATATGTGATGAATGTGCACTTGTGGACTGGTCGATGTGTTTTATGCGCTTGGACGTGTCAAATATGTGATGTATGTGATATATATGTGTTCTGTGATTGAATAGATGTGATATATGTCATATATGTGCCTGTTTGTCAAGGCGGAAAGCAAAAATAAAAAACAGTAATTTTCAGTATTTCGACAAATCTAGAAAAAATGGTCGCCGAAACCCACGTTCCCATTTTGCGATCGATCGTCGGGGCCATAGCGCCGGGCAAAGACTCACACTTTGCCGAGCGCCCCCGGCCGGGTGCTCGGCGCCAAATTTCGAAAAGAAAAAAAAATAAAAAGCCTTTGCCCACTATTGAGCCAATCTGGGCTCGATATCCACCCCTAGTGGTGCTTGAAGGTGTTGGCTCTCATATAGTTGATCTAGACAAGGTGATATATCCGCACATGTTGGAATCTGGTTTCCCAACAAGCTAAAATAAAACAATTAAATAATTACGTTGTAGTACGCCACATCTCAACTCGACTCGAGCTGGCTCGCGAGCTATAACAAGCCGGGATAAATAACAAATACTTTATGAATCAATGCAATCGATCAACGGCGGCTATGGATCATGGTTATAAACAATTGCATATTTATATATTCTATTGTAAAATTCATATGTATTTTATTTTTTTTAATTTTTATTTGAGATGGGAAATGGTGAGCACCACGTAGAATGTGAGGAGCTGGCCTATTTTTTTATTTATTTCATTATATATATGCATGTGATGTGTTTGTCCATCATTTGTGTTTATAACCTTTGTGCATATTTTTTTTTGGTGCTTTGGCTCGAGAGCCAAAGACGTCGGCTTCGAGCTCGGTAACGAGCCAAGCCGAGCAAAGCTTCTGGCCTGTTTGTATAACGAGTCATAATGCACCATGCCAAAATGAGCCGAGCTATAATAAGCCGAGTCACTAGCGACCCAATTCGGCTCGATATCCACCCGTAGTGGTGCTTGGAGGTGTTGGCTCTCATATAGTCTATCTAGACAAGGTGATATCGCCACATGTTGGAATCTGGATTCCCATCAAGCTAAAACAAAACAAAACAATTAAATAATTACGCTGTAGTATGCCAACTGTGTGAATGACAACACTTGGCTTATATTACGACAAATGCAACTTCCACCGTAAAGAAGCCCAACAAGTGGGAAAAAGATTGGTTGTTTCTCTGTCAAATAAATACGCTTCAATTAACGAGCAACGACTCGACTAGTCGACCTTCTCAACATGTCTGGAAAGGGAAGATCCCTCCAAAGATTTAGATTTGTTTTTTTGCTTCTAGAGTTTGATCCAATTCTCACAAAAGATGACTTGTTAAAATGAAAATGGGTAGGTAATTATCCAGCTTCTTTTTTTGAGGTAAAAATGAGTAATGTTAATCATCTCTTTTTTACAGTACCTTCGGTCAAAGTTGTTTGGGGCGTTGTAGCTACTTGTTTTGGAGCTACACCCAACGTCTAGGAACATCAATCAAGCAGCTTCAATATGTAGGAAGGCGAACAATTAACAGGTCTGCCGAGGAGACTAGAGACTGCTGCTATACGTAATGGTCTGGTGGCCTGCCAGGGCCAGTCCTACGTAATTTTTTCGTGGCGTCTAAGACGGCAAAAAAAGTATCAACCGTACAAGGGAGACAGCAGAGTACTCAGGGTCATCACTAATACAGTAGGCGGTACTTAAGGTTGGACGAAAAACTTGTAATTCGCTAGCTCGCTCTACTTACTCGTTAATGGCTTAGCTCAAGCTCGACTCGAGCTGGCTCGCGAGCCATAACGAGCCAGGATAAATAACAAATACTTTATGAATCAATGGAATCCATCAACGGCGGCTATGGATCACGGTTATATACGATTGCATATTTATATATTCTACTGTAAAATTTATATGTATTTTGTTTGTTATATATTTTTTGATATGGGAAATGGTCAGCACCACGTAGGATGTGAGGAGCTGGCCTATTTTATTTTAATTATTTCATTTTATATATGCATGTGATGTGTTTCTCCTTCATTTTGTGTTTATAACCTTTGTGTATATTTTTTTGGTGCTTTGGCTCGGGAGCAAAGGCGTCAGCTCGAGCTTCGGTAACGAGCCAAGCCGAAGCGAAGCTACTGGCTCGTTTGTATAACAAGCCATAACACGTCACGCCAAAATGAGGTGAGCTATACTAAGCCGAGCCACCAACAAGCCAATCTGGCTCGATATCCGCCCCTAGTGGTGCTTGAAGTTGTTGGCTCTCATATAGTCGATCTAGACAATGTGATAACGCCACGTGTTGGAATCTGGATTCCCAACAACCTGAAACAAAACAATTAAATAATTACGTTGTTGTACGCCAACTGTGTGAATGACAACACTTGGCTTATAGTACGACAAATGCAACTTCCACCGTAAAGAAGCCCTGCTAGTGGGAAAAGATTGGTTGTTTCTCTGTCAAATAAATACGCTTCAATTAACGAGCAACGACTCGCTCTAGTCGATCTTCTCAACATATTTGGAAAGGGATGATCCCTCTAAAGATTTACATTTGTTTCTTTGGTTGTAGAGTTTGATCCAATTCTCACAAAAGATGACTTGTTAAAATGAAAATGGGTTGGTAACTATCCAGCTTCTATTTTAGAGGGGAAAATGAGTAATGTTAATCACTCTTTTTTTTTTAGTGTCCTTCGGTCAAAGTTGTTTAGGGCGTTGTCGCTACCTGTTTTGGAGCTAACAATACACCCACCGTCCATGAACATCAATAAAGCTTCAATATGTTGGAAGGCGAACAATTAACAGGTGTGCCAAGGAGATTAGAGACTGCTGCTACGTAATGATCTGCCGGCCTACTAGGGTCGTACGTATTTTTCGTGGCGTCTAAGACGGCAAAATAAATATCAACCGTACAAGGGTGACAGTAGAGTACTTGGGGTTGTCATTGATACAGTAGGCGGTACTTAAGGTTGGACAAAAACCGTAACTCGCTAGCTGCTCCACTTGCTCGTTAATGGCTCGGCTCAAGCTCGACTCGAGCTCGGCTCGCGAGCCATAACGAGCCAGGATAAACAACAAATACTTTATTAATCAATGGAATCGATCAACGGCGTTATGGATCATGGTTATAAACGATTGCAAATTTTATTTTTTTTGCTATTGTAAAATTCATATGTATTTCATTTAAAAAAAAATGAGATAGGAAATGGTCATAGGATGTGAGGAGCCGGCCTATTTTATTTATTTAATTTTATATAAGCATATGATGTGTTTCTCCCTCATTTGTGTTTATAACCTTTGTGTATTTTTTTTTTTTTTTTTGGTGCTTTGGCTTGAGAGCCAAACACGTCAGCTGGAGCTTGCTAAGGAGCCAAGGTGAGCGAAGCTTCTGGCTCGTTGTATAATGACCCATAACGCATCACGCTAAAATGAGCCGAGGTATAGTAAGCCGAGCCACTGACGAACCAATCTTGCTCGATTTCCATTTGGCCCGAGCACTATGGGCCGGCCCAAGCACGGCTCAAGTACGGCCCGGCCTGCCTCCCATCGTGCATGTTCCGTCATTAGTTAGCCTCGCTCTAATACACACTAGGACTAGCACCAGTGGCGCGTTGCTACTAACAACTCATAAAGTTTCACTCTTTCTCTAGCTTGCTAGAGTTGCTTCAAGTTCTGCTCCCGGCGATGTAACTTTTGTGATTGCGTCGGTCAAACATGCCACACCGTACCTTGCATTATTGCAGAGTGCGTTGATCACACAGTAGATGATCGAGATGGCATGATGCACGATGTGGTCATGTCCAGCGCGCACACGCAAACGCAAACGCAAACGCAAACGGAAATGAGCAAGCAAGGCCCCGATGCAAGCCACCAGCGCCGCCTCAGCCAGGATAACCCTGACCCTCATCGACTCTAAAAACTTTTTTTGGGGGTTGGTTTGTTTAATATTCCAGTGAAAGCTGTTAGGTCAGTCTCAATGTGATGTTTCATGACTGCAAACTAGGTAACCGAGCCTGATGAGTTTCATGGGGATGAAACTTATCTCTCATGTGACGAAAATCTTTCATTTAATGACCTTACCAAATCAGCAATTTTGCTGATATGACACTTTAATGTGAATGACACTCCTATAAAACATGCATTCAGAATGGCCTTAGCAGCGATAATTTCAGCAATAGGCAGCCACGTACATGAGAAGATTGCCAGGCCACGTGACGGAGATATGCAGCACCCACATTTTAACATGCATTGAGTAGGCTGCTATTTTCATCGTCCCTAAATTTTGCTTCCAACTCCAACAACACTACACCTAAATCGTGGCTCCTAAATTCATTTTAATAGCCAATGATATGCAGCACCCACATGTCATGTTCTTCCTCACTCTGTTGCCATTGACAATTCGGCCATTCAAGGTGTGCGTAGGGAAGGGAACCGACACGATGGCCAGGCCACATGCCGGAGAAGGGTTGCCACGCTAGGGCCTGGAAAAGCCTGCTTGGGAGCCCATCGGCAGGGTCGCGCTGGGGGACAAGTGCCGTCGGGTGGAGGTGGTGGCCGCGCTGGGGAAGGAGCGCCGCCGGTGTAGGAGGTGGATGCGTCGAACCCCAGATGCCGCGGGGCAAGGCTGTCGGCCACTTCCCTGCAATGATTTTGCATTCATCGGACGGGTGGAAGCTGGGCGGCATTGGAGGTAGGCTGACTTCTGCGTGTGTTGCACGAAGGGAGAGATGCGTGGTTGTAACGGAAGGATAGAAAAAAAAATAGTTGCCATGATTTGTTTGTCCAACAACAATAGGTGTGCGAGTCCAGCAGGGTGAGTGGTATCCCCTCAGGCGATGCTCTGAGGGGTGGTAGTGAGGAAATGGCTAAGTGCAGGGCACTGGGTAAGGAGAATACCAAAAGTCACTTTGTATTAATGACCTCACCAACCGTCTTTACATGAGAGTCAAAGCTCTCTATTTATAGCACTCAAATATAGCAAGGGTTGTTTTACAAATTTGCCCATGGCATATTCTCTAGATATCCGACTTATTGCGATATCAGGGAGAGGGCACCGTTGTCTTTTCCTGAAGCAAACCGCATTTGCTCATCGGCTCGAGGCCCGGCCCATCGGCGAGCTGGAGACCGGCGTGTCAGGGTTTGCTTCTGTCTCGGGACCTTCGCTCGCTCATGGGGATCGTCGCTTGTGTAGGGTCGAGATGGGGACTAGAGGGGGAGTGAATAGTCCCTTCTAAAATTAATTGTGATGGCTAACCAAATACAATGCGGAATTAAAACTATTCGCTTTAGCCAAGACTTCACCCCTCTAACTATGACTCTAAATCACCTCACAAAAGATCCTACACAAGATAAATGAGGTGACAAGCCTAGCTTGAGCTCTTAACCAATTCTATTGCAAGGTCACACAAACCTATGCACTAGTATTTCAATCAATGGTGAGCTCCTACACAATTCTAATGAGCAAAAGCACAAAGCCTACCTAAGCTCACTAGAGGCACTAAGGACAAGGCAACACACGCCTAACCCAAAGGCTCAAATTACTTAGCTACACAAACTAAGTAAAGCAACTAAACAAGCTACACAAGCAAGATAGATGCTACCACACTACTTTTAGCTACACAAGCAAGAAGGCAATTAGAGAGCTATACAAGCTACTAATTGCAAGAGCTACTACTCAATCACAAGCACAAGATATATAAATGAATGTAAGACAAAGCTTGTGATCAAGAGAATGCAAACCACCGCGAAGTGTGGCAACAAGATGACACCGGTGATTTTTTACCGAGGTCTCGCGAAGCTTGACAACTTCCCCCTATTCCTCGTTGTGTCGACCAACACCTCGATGGTCCTTGGGATTGGCGGTGCACTTGCCAATGCCGGCCCCTCGAGGCTCTCCAAGGCACCACTCACAAGGGTGGTAGCTCAATTACACGCTCTAGTAGTGTTGCTTTTCATGATCCCCGCGAGGTGAACACGAACCTCTCACAAATCCTCCTCTGGAGCACCGCAGAATCTCCCTTGCATGCTTCAACGGAGTCTCTTGCGACCAAGCCGTCTAGGAGGTGGCAACCTCCAAGAGAAGCAAGCACACCGGCTTGCAACACGATCACCTAGTGCCACACGATGCAATCTCTCAAAGCAATCGCACACTCACTCAATGGGATGAACACTATCAAGTTAGAGTGAGTTGGGAGGGCTCTCTAGCACCACAACACAGCCACCAAGGCCCAAGTGTGCTGACCAATTCCCCATGGCCGGCCAAAGACCTATTTATAAGCCCACTCCAAAATATGGCCGTTGGGAAATTCGGGGTCACTTTTAACAAGCGTCGGACGCGCCAATTGCTAGCGCTTGGCGTGTCAGGCGCATTCATTTCAGCACACGTGAACTAGCCGTTGGGAGCGGCTGGTGTCGCGCTTGTGTCCGGCGGCCGTGGCGCCGCACAAGCGTCGCTGGACCGGAGCCCAGCGCGTCCTTTGCCCGCGGCGCTCCGCCATCCCAAGCACACGCCCTGGCGCCGCGTCGCCGCACGCACCCGCCCGCCGCTCAACTCTCCCGGTGCGCCAGCGCACCATTTGAATGCCCGCGTCTCGCGCCAATGCGCCTGGCATGACAGGCGCTCACACCCGTCGCGTCAATCGTGTGCACCAACGGGCCTGGCGCACCAGGCGCTCACGCCGGCCGCGTCAGTCGCGTGCACCAACGTCCGATCAAACGACCATAACTCTTTGATCTGAACTCCGTTTTCGATGATCTTAGACTCTATGGAAAGCTTACTCAGAGGGATACACAACCACATGATTACTTGATCCAAAGAAAAATGGATCAAAGCAGTATTCCACTCCAAAAGCAGTCCAATTGTCTGAGAAACACCGAAACACCTTCTCCTTTGCAAATGTGCCAACACCACCAAGGGTACATCTCCATGTGCATGTGTGTTAGCATTTTCACAAACATTTTCAAAGGACTTTTCTCTTGCTCTTACCACACCACTCGATCCCAACACATCGCAAAGTTAGATCGCACAAGTGGCACTAGATGACCAATATGCAAACAAGTTTGCCCCTCTTGATAGTACGGCCATCTATCATAAACCCGGTCATCAACTTCTCTAAGTTCCTCATGACCGGCGAAATAAAATGCCCTATAGGTTATACCTTTGCCTTGCGCATTTCCATTCCGCTCCATCTCCAAGTGCCGATGCAACACATGCACCAACACGATCAAGAATGATATGATCCACTTCATATCATCACATGACCTTCTTGGTCCATCGATCTTGACCTCACTTGCTCTTCACACCGTTGCATCGGTCCTGGTCGGCGCCAAGTCTTGCCCAAGCTTCACCGCCTCACGGTCCATCACTTCATTGCCTCGACTTGCCCTTCACACTTACAACCGGTCCATCAAGCCAAGCCTTGTCTTGATCTTCACCACCTTGGTCACATGACTCCATGTCATGTCTCATATGCAATAAGCTCCTTCATTGCATCATCTCATGTGAACTAATCTCCTATGTATTATCTCAATCACACATATTAGTTCACTTAATGTTGTCACTCAATTACCAAAAACCACAAGGGACCTTTCAGCTTGGGTCCTTGGGCGGAGCCTATCAGGAACCTCCGCTCACCTTTGGCCTGCCGTCAGAAACTTTCGCCTGGCCCAGAGGTCACCCTGCGACGACAACTCCTCAGACGGAGCTTCGGGCCTCCGCCCGAGGCTCCGCCGGTTCCTGCACACACACAACGTAGGAAAACTGTTGCAGGCTGTTAAGGGTCGGGAAGACCTCCGCCACCTACGGGACCATGTCCTAACAATAGGTAGAGAAGAGGAGGATTTAGGTAGCTAACAAATTTGTTGAGCCAAGTAGGTAACCTGTTGGAACTGTGTCTTTTATCCCACTACCCAAATCTGACATATGTAATCTCTTTAGGTAGCCTGTTGGAGATACTCTAAGAGCAAGATGATAATGAGCATTTCTCACGATTATCCATCGTCCTTTTCCAAGAATTGATTTTTTTTTTCTGAAGCTATGTTTATCCTACAGGTCTTCTACATTGTGGGATAAGAAAAGAAAGAATAAAAAAAACACAGACGACATGTAGGGTGGGTATGACTGTATGAGAGGGCCACACGGCCCTGCCTGGGGCAGGTCGTATGTGTGGGAGGGCCGCATGGTGCAGGGAGGCCTCTTGCGGTTGCTCTACCTTTTGCTCCATATGTAAAAAAGGAAAAGTCTATTTTTCCTCCTCTAAGTTTTTGAAAGTCTACTTTTCCTCTCTAAACCGCTAAACTAGCCAAACCACCTCCTTAAACTTTTCAAATTGTGCGTTTTACTTCTCTGAAGTAGTTTTGAAGGTGGTTGTCTTTTTTTTAAGTTATTTGATTGATCATTGAAAAATCATTATAAACTATAGAAAAATCATAAAATGGAAAAATCAAATTTTGTTAAACTCCATGTGAGTAAATTAGATCTACACAATGGATATATAATATGGTATGCTTTAGTACAAAGTTTTTGTTGTAGATTTAGATCTATGCTTTTTATAATTAATTAGAATAATTTATAATTGCAATTTCTATGGTCTAATTGTGGAGAATTTGTTAGATGGCCTAATTATTGTATGCTCAAACTGTAGTAAAAATCCATACTCATTGGATCATGTATAACTTAGCTATTTAGATTTAACAAGCACAAATCCTAAATAAATCTATAACTAAATTGTACATGATCCAATTAGTATGAATTTTTTACTACAGTTTAATCAGCCACCATAGAAAATTCACCATAATTGGACCAAACAAACTACAATTATGAATTATTCCAATTAATTATATATTAGTGTAGATCTAAATCAATAGCACAAATTCTGTACTAAAACATATAAATATTATATATTCATTGTGTATCTATATCTTCTACTAATAAAGAGAGAAAATTTCTTGTCCACCTTTTTCCGTCTGCCATAAAGTCCGAGCGCTCACGCACGGGCTTGTTTGGTTTGCACCGGACTAATTTTGCCTAAGAGATAGCTGCCTGGATGTTGCTTGGAGTCCATTTGGTTCGAGCCCTGAAAACATGACTGGACCAGGCGACGCAACCTCCGCCTGGCTGAAGCACCCTGGTGCCTGGGCTCATTCAATACGAGTAATCCACGCTTTGTCTCTTCCGTTTTTTAATCATCATTTTTTTTTGTTTGTCTCAACGTCTGGATATAAAGGTGTGGCCGAAACACCTTTTATATGTTCCTTATATCATATTATATATAATAATCTTTCATTATTATATTCATAAATATTATCAAGTAAACTAATAAAATTAGTATTTATATCATTGCTTCATAAAACACTATTCTATTTTGCCTTTATTTTAATTGTGTCTATTGCTTAAATAATAGGTTATAACACAAGAAAACATATTTTTTTTCTTCTTCAACTTCTCGGGCACAAGCTTCCAACCAAACGGACTTCCTCTCTATTTGCCCGGGCGAGGCAGATTCTATTAAAATTCCGTGTAACTCCCGGACAACACTTTTTACAAGGCGTCATCCAGGGCTTCCAACCAAACAGGCCTGCACGAACCGGGCAGCGACTCCGCCTTCTCCCGCCATGACTCGGACGCCGTGAGCCTCTGCAGCAGCCGCCCCGCTCGCTCCGCGTCGTCAACATGTTCCTCGCCCCTAACTCATCCACATCCACCCTCTTTGTCTCCGCACGTCGCATCCGCTAGCACTCTTGGTTGTCACCGCCACCACTGCCCTGAAGCGAGGGGATGGCACCGCCGAGCTCTATACACATCGATTTCAACCAAACTGAAATTGTGTTTGCTGTTGCATTTGGTTGGAATTGATTTTTGCCATGGACGAGATGAATGCTTGATTTATTATTGTGTTTCTGCAAATGACAGACAACTAAAATACAATTCCCATGATCTGTATGAACTTTTTCGATTTCTCCAAAGTTGTGATTCGGAGATACTTAGTGCAATACATGCAATTTGGTGAACTGTCCACCTGCGCTGCCTCCCGCTGCGGCTTACTCCTCCTCATCCCCTCGCCCGACCCCGCAATCGACGTGGTCCGCCCACTCCTATCCGCCGCCACCGAGGCCGAGGCCGATTTGTGGCCTTGCGGGTATGCTCCCAGCTAGCTCGGCTTGCGGTGTTAAATGACCCAAATGTAAAATCAGAGATCAGGCCCACATTTGGCTAACTCTGTACAAATAATTTATAAGACTAATCTTTGGAAAAAATATTGTGAAATTAAAAATGTATTATTCATCAAGAGCAACGCACGGGCATATTTCCTAGTATATATTAATGTGGAGTCTAACAAAACTGAATTTTTTATTTTATTTTTTTTTCTATAGTTTTCCATGATTTTTCCCAAGATTCAGCCAAAAAATAAAAAAACAAAAAGACAAAATCACCTTCAAAACCACTCTACAATGCACCGTTTAAAAATTTGAGGGAGTTGGTTTCCCGGTTTTACGGTTCAAGGAGCCAGACTTTGGCAAAAGTTGGGAGAGGAAAAACGAACTTTTTCCACGTAAAAAATTGACTTCAGACCAAAAAAAAAAAAAAGACTCGAAGACAACCAAGCCTCCATGGATCAGAAGCCCATCTCGTTCCAATCCTGCAGTAGTCCTGGCAGCCCAGCATGCTGCAGCATGTATTGTAGCGCGAGCAAAGACGGACGTCGGCATGTGAAACAGTAGACGGTACTTGCCAAGGTAGAGAAATGCTCACATGGTGGTCCTTGCCCGGGCGACGTATCTGCATGCGCATCTTATCTTGATATTTTGGTTTCGGTTGTCAGGGACCGTACCAGCTAGGGGAGGATAATAAATTGGCGTCATGCATGCGATCGATATGGGGTTGGAGCCAAACAAGCCAGCTCAAGCTCACTAATGGAGTTGGAGTAGGCTTATACGTAAGTTTGATTTTCAAATTAACATACTATATATATATAGCCACCGGCCGCCCTACAACTATTCAAATCAAACAAATTAATTTGGTACTTGAACAGTTCAAACGTGTGGTTTTCTCTCCTCCAGTGTGGCTCAACCTCGAATCTGCCTGCTGGCAAGTGGGGAATTTTTGTTTTTTATTCACCAATATTCGACTCCAAAAGATGAGTGGAGCTCGATCTTAGAATGCCATTTCAAGCAGCATCAGTTCCAAATCCTCGCTGGAGATGTATATAAGGGAAAAATTACAAAAATCACCTGCATATCATACTTAGATTTAGAGACCCGACCCCCTCCTAAGTTGTTTTCCTCAACTATGTGCACACACTCAACTGATTTTGCTTATTTTCACCATGTAGAGCCACAATAGGACAGGAAGGTAGTCAAGTTTAGTTTTCTAAACAGATCATGCAGGAGAGTTGACGACTACATAAAAAAACAGATGACTCTAGTTAGATCAAACAAAATCTATACAACAGAACGACAAGATCTCTAAGAGTTGAGTAACTACAACCAAAACAACAATAGAGCTAACAACCGATTAGATTGAGACATCAACACAGGCCAAGGCCACCTAGCAAAGACATATCATATCAACGAGCCCCACCATTGGTTGTATTTCAATTTAACACGTTCGCACTTTCATTAGCCCTTACAAACTAAGTAGGTGGCGAACATTATTTGCAGCAAAATGGATTACATTACAATGAAACTAAAATATCAAACAATACACATATGATGGTTCCAAATCGATGGGAACTATACAAGTCTACAATTGCACTCAAATAGATTCATTGGCTAGAAGCACAAATGGAAAACAAGCATTTGTTTTTGGTCCCTGCATCAACAACTACTCTCCCTGTATGATCAATTAACACGAGGTTTGGCCTTGAGCATGAGCCTGGACTTCCTTCTCAGCGTTATACCAAAGGCCTCTGTCATGTCAAGGTCCCCAGAGCCAATGCCACCGGGCTGCTCCCAGTCGAAGTGATAGAGAAGGCTAGCGAGCACGAGCTCCATGTTGGCCAGCCCGTGGGTGATGCCAGGGCAAATCCTCCTGCCTGCCCCAAACGGAGTGAACTCAAAGTCATTACCCCTGAAATCAACGGTGCTACTTTCAAATCTTTCTGGCCTAAACACCTCGCCATCGCCCCAAAACTTGTCGTCCCTCGCAATCGCCCAGACGTTCACGAAAACCTTGGTGCCCTTCGGCACGTCATAGCCCATGACCTGACATGTTTCTCGGCACTGCCGGGGAAGCAGGAATGGCACCGGCGCGTGCAGCCGTAACGCCTCCTTGATCACCAGGTGAAGGTAGCTTAACATGGACATGTCGTCTTCAGTTAACTTCTCCTTTCCCTTGAAGGTCTCCCTCACCTCTGACTGTGCCTTGTGCAGCACCCGTGGGTTCTTCACAAGCTCTGACATGGCCCACACTAGCACTGTTGATGACGTCTCACTCCCGGCAGCAAAAATGTCCTACAATTAATTTGTATATATGATATGGTCATGGTGATGAGACACTGAAATTATAAAGAAATGAAGAATATAATCCAAGGTGATGAGATCGATCTGACGGTCTTACGAAAATGACGGTGCTGACAATCTCGTTGGTGAGAGGGAACTGCAGGCCACCTTCCTTCTGCAGCCTCAGCAGGACGCCGAGGAGGTCATCGTCCTCTCGCTCCGCCACCGCCGGCACACGCGTGGGCGTGGCCACCTTGCGCTCATGGATGATGCTCTCGATGATGTGGTACACGTTCTTCTGGCACCTTCCCATGTCTCTGGCGGCGACACTGAACCAGCGCACGAGCCGCGACGACGGGTACAGGTCAACCAGGCTGAAGCCGCCGGTGAGCCGCACGGCCTCGTCGAGCTCGTGGAGGAACTCGTCACGGTGCTTGCACCGGTCGCCGATGGCGGTGCGCACCACGACGTCGTTCACCATGCGGCAAATGCCGTCGCTGAGGTTGACGACGGCGCCGCCGGCGGCATGGCTACCACCACACTGGTCGGAGATGGAGTGGAGGAGGCGCGCCACCTCCTCCTCCCCCGGACGGTCCGGAACGAGAGCACGCGGCGCTGGTTGAAGAGCTCCAGCATGCACACCTTGCGGAGATCGCGCCAGCGGTCGTTGTAGGGGAGAAGAGGATGTCCCTGCCGCCGTAGCTGATGATGTCCAGGGTGGCGCTCAGGTACCGGCTGCAGAAGGCCAGGTCGTGGGTGCGCATCACCTCACGGGCGGCCTCGGCGGCGGAGGCCCACCAGCGTGGGCACGGAGCCGAAGCGGAGCAGCATCAGCGGGCCGTAGGTGCCGGACATCTCGCGCAGCGCCTGGTGCGGCAGGTCGCTGAAGCGAGACAGCAGGAGGTGGTGCAGGCTGCCGATCAGCGGCAGCTGCCATGGCCCCGGTGGCAGCCGGCGGCCGCCGCCGTCGACTTGGTAGTGGGCGTGGACGATGGTGAGGTGGTGAGCTTGCGGATGATGAGGAGGAAGATGAAGATTAGGGACACTGTCACGATATCCATTTGGATTGACATACCCGGCTGGTTGGTTTGGAGCTCAATCGATTTGCGAATATATATATTGCAGTCTTGCAGAAATTTATTTGATCACGATGAGTTGATATGTTAACATCTACCGCTAGTATATAGGAGTATATATACTCCAAAACTCCAGTATGGCGTGCGGCGTGCCCTGCCTGCGTTCCTCCAAGACAACATTTTGTCTCTGTCCCTCTGTTAGCTAGCCTGTCAGCTTCTGTGGTTTTATCATGAGATATTTCAATCAAGCACGGGCCTCAAACGGTCAAACTTTGATCTGCACCTGGATTAAAATATCATGTAGTAGGATGTTTTGTTTGTTTGGCCCGTGACCAACGAATAATATATGCAAATAAAGCATATTATCGTACTAGATCGTTTAGGGTAGTAGTAAGTTTTTTTAAAAAAAGAATATATATTAATATTCCAGCCGATATATATAGGAAATCCTTATTATAACACAATACAATACTATAAACTCACGCAAACTCAAACACAAGGCGCACACACTAACTTCTGGATCTTGTTGTCTCATCAAAATATAAAGTGGCACACATGTCCTACAACTGTCGTCAAACACCTCATCACGCAACAAACAACTGTCAAAGATAGTCCACCGCTATAAACACTTATTACATCTTAGTTTTTTTTTTTTCCCACTCGGGGATAACCCCATTTCCATTCTGTTCCCACGGAAATCCCAACAGAGTTTGTGAAGATTCAGACAGCTTACGGCCTCTTAGCCAAACCTGGTGTCTAAACATATACTAGAACACCAGGACACAAAAGACCAATGGCTACTAAGCCTGAAAAGCCTGAACTTTTAACAACAATTGTCTAAGCAGACTAGGTTAGATAATAAAACGACTGGACCAGCCATCAACAACCAGCAAGACCGAGGTAAATATTACAAAACGCCAGGATCAAAAGCAAGTTCTCCTTCCAATCACACTTCTCCAGCATTCTTCTTGTCTTTACTGTGTTGAAGGATTTTGAGCTGAACAAGCACTAGATTCTTCAAGATAGTCAAACAAAGTCAACTAGATAATCTTCGAGCAATAACATGTCAATTTGCCTGTTGGTCTCCAATGCCAAAATATCAATTGCTATCTGGAGCATCAAATTAAACCCGACATGAAAATTTTCGTCTTGATGAGGTTCACAGGCCTGACCAATAAGTCATAAATGAATGAGCATGGCATAAAATTGAATGGGTTTCTCAAAGGTTTCTTATCAAAAATAACTCTGTTTCTACACTCAACAAATGGACCAACAAATAGCCCCAATGCCTACTGCAAAGAACACCTGACCATTGGGTATCCACTGTTTACACCAATTCCAACCCCTGATTTAAATTCACTGGAATGTTATTGAACAATTCAAAAAGATTGTGCTATAACAACCCAGACTACTTTGGACATAGAACAAGTGAAGAATAAGTGATCAACAGTTTCCCATTCATCACAAAAAGACACTAGGGTCCCTAGTCCATTTCAATTCACCAAATTGTCTTTAGTTAAAATAGCATTAATTGCTCACCAAGAATCAAAGTTAAAGAGAGATGGAATCTTACTTTTCCAAATAATTCTGTGATATATGTTCAAGAGTGCAACTGGTTAAAAGCTCAAAGACAGATTTAACAGAAAAATTTTTGTTCTTAGTTAAATTCCATATCACAACAAGGTACAAACCAACTTCCAGACCTAGTTGCCTTCATTTTTGCCTTGCATAGATTTACGAATGAACTCCCGGATCCATGTGTTCAGTTGAAATGGCTGCCCGCGAATAAGGATAAGACAATGACCGGTATGCATTAGTAGCTGTCTTCTCCTCACTCCCCCTTGTTTTAAATTATTTAAGAGTTAAAATGGCATCTATGGAGCAGTACAAGCCATACAACTATTTTCTCATCTACTAAGAATTCTCATTTTACTTGTAGATCATTTCAGCTTTTAGATAATGATGAATTCTCATTCTGACTCTTCTGCGTCCTTCATCTCTTTCGATTTTTCGAGTCCGTGTCGCATCTGTCTGCTCCACCCTTTGAGTCCC
The DNA here is from genome assembly GCA_015847255.1 of Hyparrhenia diplandra. NCBI lineage: Eukaryota > Viridiplantae > Streptophyta > Magnoliopsida > Poales > Poaceae > Hyparrhenia > Hyparrhenia diplandra. Next base: position 115,436 of record JADLZK010008413.1, on the reverse strand, counting down.
TATCATTGGAAGAATATCATTGTCATTGCCTCATTGCTACATCTCCATGGCAAGTGTGAGAAATGTACATTTTGAAATCCATTTTGGAAAAGAAGAAGAAAAAGGTTCCGAGATTCTAAATTTTCATTATGCAAGTTTTGCTTATCAATCTATTGATAATCTAAGTTCCAACAACAAAAGTTCTCTAGTTTTATTATGTTGCAGGTGCACAGAAATCTTGCACACCTCCGTCCCAATGTCTTGACCACTCCGTCAGTAAACCCTATCAAGTTATACCTTTGTCTTGATCTCTAGGTTTCACTTTTCCAAAGAGGCCTGCTTGACGCGATCCTTCATGTCCATCATCAAAGTCCGTCATGTTCATGATCATCTAACTCCACACCATCCATGCTATCCTATCTCATAAGCACCGCTAACTTGGGGAGCTCAATTAAGCCTCCACCTTCCTCACCACAACGCCGGATGCCGCGTAGACTAACCGAGCGTAATCTTGGCTCAACGCTCCAATAAGGATCCGTCCCAACGCTAGTGGCGCCACCGCCGCTGCGACCACCGCTGACTAGTAGGTCTAGGTTTTCACTCGGGAAGACAAACCACACAAAGGGAAGAGGCATGAACGATTGACGCCTTCAAAGAAGAAAAACGACGGCGTCCGAGACATCATTGTTATCGGCCCAAGAGGGCATAGCTTTTCGCCATGGCACCTCAATCCCGTACACAACGTTGGCCACGACTTGTCATAGCGCCACTCGCCGCCTTGTCGACCAACGCCACTGTTGTCGTCGATGCCCGCAGCCACCGCCATCGAACTCACCGACCACCATGGTGGACCACCGTCATTTGGCGACGATGACTCCACACCTTGAACAGAGCAGGGAGATTGCGGATTGGCTTGCTGTTCGTCTTCGTTCAATTTTCCATTTGGTCCACTACTCGACACAGGTGTTGTTCGGTTGGAGATTTCATAGTTGTAGTCGACCGGTCTACCAATCACGCGTCACCGCCTCACCGACTCGGGAGGGCATCTTCCGATCCGCACCACCACGCCCGTCAATCGTCTACGCGTAGGGCATCTTCATGATGGTGCACCTCGCCCGCGCGATGCGACCCTCGTTGACTCGGAGGATCCCGCCGAATTCCACATCGCCCCTCCGGCACTCACCACGGAAGCACCTCCAGTCGAGAGAATGGGGGTTAGGCTCTGGACATCCAGCCGCCGCTAGGTGGAGGGTCTCCAGCCCATCCGGCGCGCCGAGCTTTTTCGTTTGTGTTTTGAGGAGGTGTGGTAATCCATTGAGGCGGGCATGAGAGGCCGCGGAATGAGATCCCCTACGGTTGAAAACAACCTATCCTTCGGTTGATGGAAATCTGCAATGCCGTCCATGTCAATTCTAACGATCCCTAGAGCTTATACGCTGTCCCAAATCCAGCCTCGCTGGGCTTCTGCACATCAATGTTAAAATAATATTATTTTGAAAAAAAAAAAAATCCCAAAAAAACCTTGCATTATGTTTTTGCTCCAATCTGTCACTGCTGGGTGAGATCCACTATATACTATGTTGCAATTCTATAAAAGAATACCAGATCTGTAATTATTTGTTAAAATAATGTTATTTTGAAGCAAAAAAATCCAAGCCGATGGATGTGTGCATTGCACTGGATGGTGGATGGATACTCCCGCGAGGACTCGGCATTTGTTCCCAAATCTTATCTTACGCGTTTGTTACAGCTTCATCATATGATTTGTGAGGATACCTACCTCTGGTGCAAGTAGTCGTCACGTGTGCACACATAGTAAAAATTGATACGGCTTTTAATAAGCCGGTGAAGAAGTCCCAACGAAAACTGGCTGCCCAAATACGACATAACTGATGGGCTCAACTAAAACATGATGTAACCATACAAATTTTTTTTTTTTTTTTTTTTTTTTTATGAATAAGGCAAGAGAGTTTCCATAATTAACAAACGACACAAAAAAATGTGCTGGTGCAAATGTTGATCCCCTGCGCTTCGTGTTCAGTTTTAAATTCAGGTCAAGCCAACGATATCACCACAAGGAAGCACGCCAGACCATCTCAAAAGTATCATGGACAAGAAGGTTAAACTCACCATGAGCATCACTATAAGAAAGCATGTCCTTAAGTTGCTAACATCAGGCAAAATAACATACTTTGGTTTGCAGCAGGGTACAATCATGTATGACTAAGCCAAAAAAATAAAAAGCCTCTAACGAATGAAACAACTCTGCCACGAAATTCTGAAGAATACATTTGTTTGTATCAACTGACAATTCTGAATCACAAGTCGCCAAACAAGTCATCACTGTCATCAGCTGAATTCATGTTTAAATTCGTGCTATGCGTCTTCTCCTCAACAGGCTGAAATTTGTCTGATGGATCATCTGATTTGTATGCCCAAGATGAGCCCACTTTTGCTGAAACAGAATCCCCATAAAGGTCATCGTAAATTCCAGGTCTTGTTGTGCTCTTTACTTTTTTAAGCACCTCTTGTAGCTTATCCGTTACCCCACTCGTTGAGGTAGAGGTACTTTCTTTTGGTGATGCATGCTCCTTTCCCTTCGGTATGACAGTAACCTGTACAAGAGATTCATACTTCCCAACAAGACTGCCTTCCTTCACACCTATAGGGCCGGTTCAGTTCCAACATCTGCACCATCTGAAATCCCAACCACTTGGATAAGTTCTCCTCCAACCTGATCTCTAAATGATACTCTGCGCTTTTTACTTCTCTTCAAGGGTCTTTCAACTGCATGTTTACCATCATTTGCACCAGAGGCGCCTCCTGAAGAATCTTTGGAACTTCGATAATACCATGTCAGATTTACTAATACCATAGCGGTTAAGTACTGTATTGTATGCCACAACAGCATCTTCATCATTGGGATCTGGAGGAGATGGCAAACTGACATCTGATGGGAGGCTAGGAGTTGGGAATAGAGCAGCTGTATTCTTTTCGCAGGATATAGGTTCTGGTTGATGCAGCAAAGCGAAGTGACTGTCCAACCTCAAGTTCAACAGGGTTGTCTTTTGTTAATCTCTCATTCGCAACAAACGTGCCATGAACTGATCCCAAGTCGATAACATATATGCTGAAATAGAAAAGCAAGGGCAGGCGGTTAGTAGTAAACCTAGCTGCCTAATACAGTAATGTACAGCAAAACAAAAAGGCAGTTCAGGGGATGATTTCTGACAAAAAAAGTTCAAATGGTATTCCTTATGGGTCTACAAATGCACAAACCAACGAAGAAGTTATTCAAATGGAGCACATGAATTATGGAATTCATTCCAAATTTCAACCTAAAGTAAATTAATTTTACATTGATAATAAATGGACTTAAAACTACATTGGATAAGGAATCAATGTCATGAGCATCTAGGAGCACCATAGTTCATTACAGTTAAGAATACAGAACATAATATCCTCTTTCTTAGTTAATTTGCATTTGCATGGAATGAGTTTTTGGTTAAAGAAATCTGATAAAGTGACATAAGAACCAACAATAACTGGAAAACAATGTTTCTGAGACATAAATGCAAGTATAGAGTAGCAGATAATTATACACCTAAGTCATAATGGTAAAAGATATGCAGTTCTAAGAAACCATCTTCCAGCATGACAAAGATATCTCTAGACTCTAGTCCTTTACTTTAATGGTAAAAAACAATAGAAACCATCTTCCAGCAGGGCATTTTCTTTGGCAGAAAAGTTCTAAGGAAACACACCTGTGCCTACAAAATAACCGAAAAGCAAGAGAACAAAGATATCTCTAGACCTCTAGTCCTAAAACCACAGAGCACTTACGTCCGCACCCCCCTTCAGCGTGCCTCTCTGGCTCGTCCGCTCCACCACACCTGTTTTTTACCCCACAAAAGAAAGAAAAAAAACACTGTCCCACCTTTGCCCTGTTACCTCCCCACCCCTCCCAGCTTTGACCAGCTGTGGCACCCTCCTGCCCTGGACATGGCTGCCGCGGCGTTTGCAGAGGTAGAGGACGGGTCCGTGTTGGTGGCCCTCCACGGCACCACAAGCTCGAGAGTCTTGGTTGGTGTCAAGTGCCTCATCCGGGACAAGCGGCATCCAGATGGTGTGGTCAGATGTCATGGGGCTCGAGCTGCTGGATTCGATCTGTGCAGTCCACAGGCCAGGAAGGAGTATGATTGTTAGCATAGGTGAGGTACCGCAGCTGGTGGAATTATTGCTAGAGTTAGCAACGGAGTCTGTCGAGCGGCCTTGGACATCTTGGATGCCCTGTCTGCTTCTAGATGGGAGGATGGCTCTTAAGGATTTTCCACGGGCGATACCCAATGTTGTCCTCTTGTTGATAGAGTTCCAGAGGCATGAATGCGACAGGCTCTGTAGATGTTGTGGACATTGTGTCGGATGGCTCCAGAAGAGTGTGCACCTGCTGCCGTGGAGGCTGGGTTGACCATGAAGCTTCTACTTGTCATCCAAAGTGGTTGTGCACCAGAGCTGAAGCAGAAAGCATGGGAGCTTCTCAACTGTGCCACCTCAACTACACTGACACCCTCTTCATCTCCAAGTCCAGACTCACAAGGAAAACTTCGGTGAGGAGATGGGATGCTGCTGCTCTGATGTGCTTTCAATTCGGTGATGCGTCTTTGTTGATTATCCTTGCTGAGTTCAGAGTTCCAAGAAAATGGAATTGCCAAAATGATGAATGGTAATAAATGTATAGATAAACTTGCAGATTTAGCTCTATCATCTTATCTGAAGAGATTAGGTGGTTGAGCAGATGGCGATACTGGTGGTTATCATAATTGCGGGAAGACAAGAAGCAATGCAGCATAATTACTGGCAAGTTAGATGGCAAGCAGGCGGGTGTACATACAAACTATGTGAATTTGATCAGCTCAACAAACACACTAGGCTGGGATACGGCCAGTTTTGCCATTAGTAGTAGTGAGCATGAAGCAAAACCAACAAATTAGATTTTTGGCAATGTGGATATGTCAGGGCTGTAGATATTGTTCCCTTCCTTAGTTCCTTGTAATTACACAATACTGTTGCTTCTACACTGGAATATACATTGCCATTACATGTTGTCAAATGAACCATACCTAAGAGAAGTTTGTGTTGTGATACATCATACGCCGCAACAAGGAAAACGTTGGTCATCGACCATGTTGAAAATACTTGCTTCCTTTGACTAGAATTGTGTATTTTTTTAGTGTTCCTTATTTTTGTTTGATTAGATATCGATATGTAAGATGATGCTCATGTATTTCAATGTATCTAGAAATAGCATGTTGCTAATGCATTAGGTTGGCTATAGTGTTTGGTGATATCAAAACAGCATGTTTTCATGTTGATTTGTTGCAACACACAAGCAAAGACCTAGTTGACTACAAAGATGCATTTCATTTTACATGTGTGCATTCAGTGCTACTCCACTTAAAATGATTTTTCCTATGATAACAAGGCCGATCTTCATACGTGCTATGATGCATGAACATGTCAAACTATAAAAAGCAGACACATCTATTGGCCTGGTGGTACTCACAGAAGAAGTTAACAGTGAGATGCTTGAAAATTTGACATTCAGGGAATAAATAAAGTCTAAGGAAATGTGCCTTACTAACCATAGGATACATAAGAACATAATAGAATGGCATTGCAAGTGATCAGACATGAGGATCCTAACCTTCCATTCCTGTGTGGAATAACAGCAGCATGCTGACGCGACACAGATTGATGGTCCAACACGAAGTCACAAGCTGGAACCTGCCTCCCAAATAGATGCCTCCTGCTGTCCAGATTGATCCTGTCAATGACCTCCCCATCTTTCATCACATCTAGATAGTAGACCCCCGGGCGTGGCTCAATCGCCCAGTCTGGAGGTTGCCAAGTCGACTGCCCTCCACCGACCTGTGTCCCAACATGCCCAGGAGCAACGCCATCTTGCCCAGCCACCCTTGAGCTGGTGCCTTGTGGACTTTGGTGATTCTGACCCGGCACAAAATTAGAACTCTGTGGCAGTGTCAACGGAGCCAGTGGTGCTTTAGCTGTCCCTGCAGCTGCAGCTGCAGCTGCGTTCTTGGTGCCTGACTCCTTCACTGAGAAGGGCTCCAAGGTCTGTGCCTTCTTGAAGCGGTCGAGGCCCCCACGGTACATCTCCCCACACCTCTAATCCACCGTGTTTACCACTCCAAATCCAGCAGCTGAAGTACTTGTGAACTCAAATTTATCAGACCAACAAACGGATATTGGTCCTGCGGTTGGTCGAATTAATGAAGCATAAGAAACAGCAACGGAAAAAATTTGCAACGAAACTTAGGGGAAAGGGAAATTCGGACCTCTTACCCCAGTACCCCACCGATTCTATCCCCGTCGGTAGGGGTGGACTGTGCCGAGATAAGAGCTCCGCACGCCGCTGCTGGTTACTGGTATCCGGTGCGCTCGGCCTTCGGTGTCCTCAGCCCGGAGACGCGCTAGCCTTCCACACGTCGGACCGCCGGAGCCCGCGGTCCTTCAACGCTTGGGGTCGCCGGAGCCGCGCTCCTCGCACGGTGCCGCACGAACTAGGAGACGGATCTGTCGCCTCCCACTCGGTGGAGAAGGGGCATGGTGGTGCCGGCGGCGGATGGGGCGGATGGCAGCCCGTTTGCTGGCTGAGGAGAGGTTGGAGAAGAAAATCCGATGGTTGCTTTTACATCTAGCGGTTCAAAATCCTAAAATCTTGGCCTCGTTTAGTTGGCTAAAGTTTCTAACTCTTTTTTCCAAAATCTCTCCATCACATCACATTAAATACACCAAAAGGCGTATGTTTGGAGTATAAAATGTAGGTAAAAAAATAACTAATTATACAGTTTAGATGTACATTACGAGGGCGATTCTTTTTAAGCCTGGTTCTGCGTGATAGGATAATATTTATCACAAACAAACGAAACGTCTTCTTCCACATTCTGAGGTTCCAGCAGATTACTTTTGCAAATATTTCTAACAACTAAACGAGGCCCTTGTCAAACGTACTTTTTTTATAAAAAACATGGAATTGCTATAAAATAAATAATATTTATTAAAAAAATCTTTATAAAATCTTACAATCTTACAATTCCATATTTTTTATAAAATCTTGTCCCACTCGGTTCACAAGTATATAGCAATTCCATATTTTATTTTTACTAGGAAACATGTCCGTGCGTTGCAGCGGGAGGGGCGATGAGTCTTGGGACTCGGTGTTCCTTTTATTTATCGATCGATTAGCCTCAGTAAGCGGACTTTTTGGCGGACAAATCCGGAAAATGTAAAAAAGAGGTGAAAAAAAGATTGTAGAAATTTTCTCCCTTCCACGCCCTCGCACCCGGCAGTGACCGACTACTCACCGTGACGGATGGTGCGAACTCGGTCGGTTCCGTTTTGGGCCACGCGTATTCATTAGCGGGTTCGCGTACTTTCGCTTTGGACTCGAAGTTTTGATGGCGCGGCATACATATTTCGCATAAGAAAAAAAGTTGTGAGAAAAACATGCCGAAATTTCACATTCTCCTCTGTGAAACTAAATGTATAATATTGTTGACCAACAAGTCATGGGTCACAATAGAGTCTATTCGGCAATTGATCGAACATTTGGCCGGCAAAGGCGAAAACCGAGACTCATTTGGGCGCAGGGATCTCTAGGCAAATGATGGTTTTTGGCACACTGGCCCTCTGAGCAATACACGTCAAAGCCGGGGGCCATCATAGATGCCTAATTTAATCTTAAAGCGGAGAACGACCACGGGGAAGCCTTTGGAGCCTTGAGCGCATAATAGAGCAAATCAGAAGTCGCACGACACACGCCGGATCCGGTTTCGCACTACGCGATGTCGACCCACCGCCGCCAGTAGCCGCCCTTGCTGCTCGCCGGCCGCCCGCCTCGGTTGCGCGTGACACCGCTCACGCAGAAGCCGCCGTGGCCACCCTTGCTCACCGTAGCCACCCGCCTCGTTTTATGTCACGACTTGGTATGGACCATTGGTATTAGATATATAGAGTGAAGTTATTAGAATTAGAATTTAATTTGGGTACAACTTGGTATGGACGTATAGTACACGAGAATAGCGGCATGCTTTATTTTATTATTAGATTGATCATGGAAGGACTCTTTTGGCGTGAGGATGGACGAAAAGAAAACAACACGAACACGAGGCGGATATACATGGAGAGTCATCAAGATTCCCTCTTTTTACATCACTCTCTCCGCAATTACCCCTTCTTTATTTCTCTATTCTATACAAACTACCGTCGATTGGGGTCCACTTATAGTGATGTCTAAATATATCTATGTGAGATCTACTTTTAAAGGATTTATTGATACGAATTACGATGGTGTAATTATAATTTAATTTGATTTTTTTGGTTTGTGACTTATAGCATTTTTAGTTACATCAAACGGTGGGGCCTACCACTGCATGCATGCAGCTCGCTGCTCTCTTTCCCGCGCGTCTGGCATAGTACGCTCAGTTCAGCGCCAGATTTACAGAGACCACGGGCGTACCGGAGTCTTTCCTGAGTCCGCTGCAGGTAAAAACAGGGTACTGCAGATAGTCTAATCAACGGGCGGCGGGACAAGAGAGGCCAGCGGACAGAAATTTCAAAGCCGAATCAAATTCGATCTTGGCTGGCGGACAGATTTATTGGACAGATTGGCAGAAATTTTCTTTTTATTATTAGGTATAGATTAAAAATAAATGAATTTATAGATTTTTCTTAAGTTAAGTTTTTAAAACCTTGAATAAATTTCTAGAAAAAGTACATTAAGATTTATAATATCAAATTAGTATCATTAGACTTGTAAGAGTATATTTTTAAGAGGTGCTCATTTTCTATAAAATTAGTCAAACGAAAAATCTTAACTGGCATGGAATCTATGAATTGATTTATTTCGGGACGGAGGGTGTATTGTTGTTACTCTCGGTGACCACTACATTTATACTCTCAAAAGAGTGCAAACTTTTCCCAAGTTTGAAGATTACCCGCAACAATTAAGGCCTCAGGACTTTAAGGCCATTCTCAATGAAGATTTCAAAAGAGTTTCATTCTCATTTAATACAACGACACGTAAGAACGTTTACTGATTTGGCAGCTTATGTTTATGAAAAAGAGATAGAGAGAGTTTCATATAATTTCATTTGAATAAACTTGTTGCCACAATTATCAACACAAAAGCGGGTAGAGGAGTTTTGGTAATTGTGCCATGAAACTCTTGAAGGCGATATAAGACCTTGAATATGGGGGGTATTGATGTGGTTGACACTCGACAAAATGTTGACCTTCGGGAATGACTCCAAAAAAAAGAACTGATGCAACAACTTGCCCATTAACACTTGCATCATGTTTAGAACAAGATGAAACATCATGCAGATAACAAAAGATCCATCGATCATACAATTCTTTGTAGGTGACTAGTGACTTAGTCTATCCGAAGCTTCAACCATGTGTTCAAACATCATTGGCCACCAAATCCTCCAACAAGTTATCGTTTAGCTCTACAACACCGACAAGATTGGCTCAATTTGTTTAGAGATTAGTTCTTCCTTCACCAAGCTCAACTCACCCTATCTTTCATGAATCTTAGTTGAAGAAGGTAATTTCTCCTTGTCATTAGGTACATTTTATTACATGACCCTACCTTGTAACACCAAATTCCATTTTGTATCCTAGCTTGCCTTCTCCACCAATACCCTACTCATACAACTCCTCAACTATTGGTTCAATGGTCCCGTCTCCCTCCTCAATTCTCAACCCGAGAAGATGAGGGGCGCTCTATGCCGAGAATTCCCACATGCTCGGCTTGGGGAGAAGTCGTTTCTCTAGGAGCGAAGGATATCACCACGTGAAGAGGGGAGAAGAGTTTGTAAACCAAATAGAAGATATCAAGTGCACACACCTTTTATGGAGCTCACGCCAATGTCCATTGTAGGGGGCAAGATGATGTATTTGTCATAAGAATCGATGGCGCTTGACGGTGACACCACAATTATAGCAGTTGCATCCTAAAAAATTAACAATAACAATAACTGAATTGTCATGTGTCGGTAACTTTGGAGGTTTTAATGTACCCTTATGTTTGATACTCAGTAGGTTCTACCTCCATTTGAATAATTCAGAACAATATGACTTTCAAAATCATTAATCTTATAGTACATATTCTGCCCCTAAATATTGTGTTGCACCTATTTTTAGAGGGACACCAAATTGTCAAGAGCCTCTAGAAATCCATTTCTAAAGACGGCTAGAATTCCCAAGGCATCTCTAAAGGCTGCTTAGAAGCCATCTTGAATATGACATTTTAAGAGTGGACAATTTCAAGACATGGCTATAGTTACTTCTTGTCACACGCCGCCGCCACCCAGCCCAACAGGCCTAGGAGGGTGCACGCCAAGACGCACAAGGAGGAGGGGTGCAGCCCTACGTGACTGCCGCCGCCGTCCTCATTATCGTCATTACTTAGGGTTTAAGTTTAGTCAAATTAGGAAGATTCCGGATTACTTACGAGTCAAGTTGAGTCCTCCCTATCAATATAAAGGGAGATATATCCTTTTTCGAGCAAGAAAAAAATAAATGAAATAGGGTTTAACCCTAAGCTTCTCCCCTCGCCCCCCTAAGTCACACACACCGCCGCCGCCAGCCATGCAGCGCCCCGTGCTGCCCTTCTTCCCCGTAGCAGCGCTCGCGCTAGGGCGCCAACGACCGCCCTGGCGCCACCCACAGCCCAATGACACTTCTAGAAACCGATTTCTAGAGGTGGGCAGCTCAGAAACTATTGTCAGATGCAGATATAAAGTTGCCTGAAACAAAATGAAAGAGGCATCTAAAATAGATTCTGGAGCAGCGGTTGTATGTAGCTGCATCAAGCTTTTTCTCTACCATATTTATAAGAAGTCGTAGTGATAGCAGCAAACACTCCCATATGTGTCTATGGTATTAGAAAACTTCAATATCTCCAAATAAAATTATAGCATACGGCAAGACCAGACATAGATTGGTCTCATTAGATTATCGTATTCTCATTAGATAACCGTTTAATCATTTCACAAAAGTAAATAAAAAGATATCTACACTTAATACAGAGTACGTGATGAAACAATATAACAGAAGCATAGGACAAACTCTGTATATATTTATTGTCCTGCAGTAATGATTGATAGTACAATTATAATCAAACTCTATGTGTATAAATTAAGTAGCAAAAGGGACACAGTCCACATTACAAATCACCTGATTAATTTGGCACAAAATTATTATAAGGTTTGGCTTTAAGAAAGAGCATGGACTTCCTCTTTAATGTTATACCACAAAGCTCTCCCATATCAAGTTCTTCTGGCCTTGCGCCGTTGGGCAGATCCCAATCAAAATGATAAAGAAGGCTAGCAAGCGCCAGCTCAAGATTGGCCAATCCTAGTGTGATATCGGGGCATATTCTTCTGCCCGCCCCGAATGGTGTGAACTCAAAGTCATTACCCCTAAAATCGATGTTACTATTCTCAAATCTTTCTGGCCTAAATTCCTCTCCATCATGCCATAATCTCTTATCCCTTGTTATTGCCCAAACATTCACAAACACCTTGGTTCCTTTTGGCACATCGTAGCCCATAATTTGACATGACTCACGACATTCTCGAGGGAGCAAGAGTGGTACGGGAGCATGCAACCGTAAAGTCTCCTTGATCACTAGCTGAAGATATCTTAACTTAACCAAATCGCTTTCAGTTACCTTGTCTTGTCCTTTAAGGGGTGTTTGGCATGGCTCGAGCGAACTCCATCTTTGGAGCTGGCCCGAGCTAGCCAAACACCCCAACTCCAAAAAATGCAACTCCATGGAGTTTTTGGAGCCCTAGTTCATTTGTTTGGAGCACCTCATTCGCAGCTCCGGATCCTTCAAAACAGACGTAGGCGTGGAGTTCGGAGGTAATTACCGCTCACCGCCATCGGTTACACACCGAATCGTTATTTTTTCTATTCCCCATCCCTCCCACCGTACCCCTTCGCACCTCCCCTTCCCGCACAAGCCAGCGGCGGGCTCTTCTCGCGAACAAAGCGCGGCGGCGACTCCACCTCCTCTCCACGGTCCATCCGTCCACCTTTCGCCCGGACATTTGGGCGCCTCCCGCCCGGCGCCCGCCCGGCCATCTTCTCCCTCTCCCCGGCGGCTAGAGCTCTTCCCCCCACGCCCGTCTTCTCCCTTCTCCATCCCCCAACCCTAACCCTAGACAAGGATAAGACCATACACGGCGCGGACTGCCCGGCTACTCGGCGCTGGCGCCGGCCTTCCTCGGCGTGAAGACCTCCCCGCCGGACCTGCTTCCTCGCCCTCTTTGCCGGCTCCTCCAACCTGAAGTGAAGAATCGACCACCTCCACCAAGCGTGCAAGGTATTTCCTCCCCAAATTGTTTGTTTGCTATTTGCGATTTGGTGATTTGGGTTAGGTCCTCTGTAGTTGCCCCATGCGAATCTCTGGTTTGTAGTCCATTTCAGCGATATGTGCATGCTCTAAAAAATTGTGTTGAGTTGTCTAGATGCGAAAATTGACTGGAATGCCGAGAACACTAGGATCCTATGTGGTTTGATGGCTGAACAAGTTTTGAAAGGAAATCGGCCAAATACATTTTTGAATTCGGTTGGTTATGCTGCAATTGAAAAAGGATTCAAAGATCGGACGGGGTCTTGAATTGACCAAGAATCAAATAAAAGAACAAGTGGGATAAATTGAAAGAAGATTTTAAGGCATGGAAAAAGTTAACCATGAGGCAAACAGGGGATCGGTTGGAATAATGGCACTATTGATATGGATGATGAATGGTGGAAGAAGGCTAGAGTCTGTAAGTGTTTGTATGCTGAATTTTTTTTATTAGATGTTATGATTATTTTTCCTAATTTGTGTTGCACTCTTTCAGGACATTCCGGGCTGTGGTAAGTTTAGGAAGCGATCCCTTCAAAATGAAGATGAGTTAACCACTTGTTTTTAAGGCATCGTTAATATTGGCGGTGACCATTGGAACCCTTGTGCCTTCACTGCTGCAATGGCCGCAACACAAGCTGACGAAGGTGAAACACAAAAGTTGACGAAGGTGATACACAAGGTGCAAAAAAATGGAGAGGAGGTAGATGAGGTTACTCCTTCCCCTAGTGGTGGCAAGAGAGCACCAAAGTATGTCCAAGGTAGTGGGAAGAAGGCCAAGACAGCCAATGCAGTCCTCATTCAAGAGGCAAATCACTAGTATGGCTAGTTCAAAAAAATGAATATGCTGCCGTAAAAGTTGGAAAGTTCACTATTGACGAAGTGATGAAAGTTGTCATCGCTTGTGGTGCTTGAGTATGGCTCTAATGAACATTACATTGCCACTGAATTATTTGTGAAGAAGGAGCAAAGGGAGATGTTCATGACCCTTCCTACCGATGAAATTAGGTTTAATTGGCTTAGTAGAAAATACAATGACAGGCATGCAAACTAGGCCTATGTCCATCAAACTTGTCTTTTTTATTCCATGTTTGATGTTTTCTTCTCTCGTAGTGTGGCTTCAGTTTGTAAGAACTCATTTTATTCCATGTTTGGCACTCATTTTTGTAATATTTCAGTTTATGAATATGCTGTACGGTCCATGTTTGGCACCTATTTTATTGAATGAATTGAGTTTGCTTTATGCGGTTGACATGTATATGATTTGTCTATTGTGTTGTGTCTCGGATGTCTACAAGTGGGAGTGATGACGATGGCGATGAAGATGACCATTTTTTTTTCTATCATTCAAGGTGGTGCTAAACTAGCGTAAAACATATGTCAGCATTTATATGGACAAGGCACCACCAAGGACCTCACAGCTCGGTGGGATGGGATGGGTTTGAGAGACCCTAAACACTCCGGTGAAAGCCACAAAGATGTTTCGGATGAACAATTTATTTTTATGGATCTTCATGATGTGCTGGTTGCTAGGTATGGGCGAGACCGTCCAAATTCATGAATACCTATGAAATGCTTGCAATTTTTTTATTCATATGTGGTGGTCGTGTGAGTCAAATCGAAAAGGGCAAAATAGGTTCAAACATTCTGGTGACACCATTAGTAAGAAATTCCATAATGTTCTTGATTGTGTGCTTTCAATGGCTCAAGAATATTTGAGACCAACCCCGATCCTAATTTTCGGAGAGTTCACAAAAGGATTAGAAATGACAAAAAGCATATCCACACTTCAAGGATTGCATAGGAGCACTAGATGGAACTCATATCCGTGTGTCTCTTTCACCAAGAACAACAAGCAAGGTTCATTGGTAAGACAGAATTCCAACCCAAAATGTGCTTGCCGTTTGTGATTTTGATATGAGATTCACATATGTGTCTCAAGGGTCAACACAGAGCTTACCATGACACTAATGTACTGTACCATGCAATAGAGGTGGATGCACAAATGTTCCCACATCCTCCAGAAGGTACAAACGTTCGTTACCTTTTGCCAAGTCCATTTGTGCCTCAAATTCTTATGCTTTTTTTTCGTATGTGCAGGCAAGTACTATGTCGTGGACGCGGGTTATCCTAATCGTCCAGGTTACCTATCTCCATACAAGGGTGAAAGGTATCATTTACCTGAGTGGCATCGAGGTATGGAACCAAATACTCCAAAGGAGAAGTTCAACCGGGTTCATTCATCTATTCGTAATGTCATTGAACGTTCATTTGGACTATTAAAGATGAAGTGGCCAATTCTATATAAGATGCCTCACTTTTCCATGCTCACACAAAAGAAGGTTGTAGCAGCTTGCATGGTTCTCCACAATTACATACGTGAGCATTCTAGTGGGGATATGGACTTTGCTAATTTTGATCGAGATCCGAACTTCATGCCAACTATCCCGGAAAGGTACAACAAGTATGTCGTGTCTCGACATGCCTCACGATACTGAACACTTCAGAACCAAGCTTTGTGACTATGGACGCATTTCGTGATAGTTTGGCTACATCCGTCGCATTAGCTTGGAATTAATGTATTCATGTTCTCGAACTACGAACTTTGTATCTCGGATTATTTTGTTGAACTTGTATGTCGGATTATTTGTTTTGATGTATTATTCGGATTATCTAAAAATTATTATGTCGGATTATTTGGTTGAGCTTTTAAGTTGTTGGGATTATCTAGTAATTCAAATGCTTCTATGTATTTTGGAATAACTTGTATGTCAACCAAGGGTAAATTGGGCAAACCACACAGATACAACACAACTCGGAGCTCGAGTGCCATCCTAGCCAAACGCCCCCATCAGCCAACTCCAACTCCACTTTCGAGCCAGCTCAATTTGGATTTCTGGAGTGGAGCTGCTCTCGACCGGAGTTGGAGCCATGCCAAACACCCCCTAAATGTCTCCCTCACCTCCAATTGGGCCTTATGCATGACTTGTGGATTCTTAACAAGCTCCGACATTGCCCATAGTAGAACAGTTGAAGATGTTTCACTCCCAGCAGAAAAAATATCCTGCAATACAATCTCACAATTATAAATTGCAAAACATGACATTCACATTGATTCTCACAAGTTACGCTAAAAGAATGTAAACAAGAAAAATGAAAGGTTTAACCATCAATTTAGTACTCCCACTGTCGTGTAATAGAGTGCATTCTAGTATTCAAAATTTACACTCAAATATAATGCATTTTAGAGGACAAAAATCTAGTTTTGCATTAAATACTTTTCATTTATCAATCACTCGCCATTAGTCATGTTCATAATAGCATTTGGTTAGGAAATAAAATGAAGGTACATGTGTATCTCATGTTCTTTCTTAATTAGTCTTAAAATTCCTAGAATATACTATATTATAGGACCGAGGGAATATACTCAAATCAACGTTGATAATTATTTATTCTAAACAATATCCAATAATATCATTTATGAAAAAAAAACACATAATAAGTAACACCTAACTATGTAAAAAAAACATTTTCCAGATGCAAAATTAGAACGTTAATTAATTAAAGAAACAGAATTGAAAAATAAGAACATTAAAACAACAAAGTATCATATAAATTAGAGCTTTTGCAGAAGTGTCGTGTTAGATAGTATATAAGCGGATCTTACCCAAATAACCGTGCTAACAATCTCGTAGGTCAGATCGAACTGCAGGCCACCTTCCCTCTGCAGCCTGAGGAGAACACCCAGAAGGTCCTCCTCGTCTCGCTCTGGCGTCGCCATGGCTTCACGCTCCTGGATGATGCTCTGAATGATACGGTACATGTTCCTCTGGCACCTCCTCGCGTCCCTCGCGGCGGCGCTGAACCGGCGCACCAACCGCGAGGACGGGTACAGGTCCGCAAGATTGAAACCGCCGGCAAGCCGCACCACTTCGTCCAGCTCATGCATGTATTCATCCTGGTACTTGCACCGGTCGCCGACGACGGTGCGCGCGGCGACGTCGTTTATCATGCGGCAGATCCCTTCGGTGAGGTTGACGGGGTGCTGCCCACCGCCGCCCTCGTCGGAGATGGAGCGGAGGAGGCGCGCCACCTCCTGTTCCCGGATGCTCCGGAACGTGAGCACGCGCCGCTGGCTGAAGATCTCGAGCATGCACAGCTTGCGGAGCTCGCGCCAGTGGGCGTTGTAGGGGAGCAGATGATGTCCTTGCCGCCGCAGCTGACGGTCTCGAGGGTGACACCCAGGTGGCGGTTGCAGAAGGTGAGGTCGTGAGTCTTCATCACCTCCCGGGCAGCCTCGGCGGAGGAGACAACCAGCGTGGGCACGGCGCCGAATCGGAGCATCATGAGGGGACCGTAGGTGGCCGACATCTCGCGCAGCGCACGGTGAGGCAGGTCGCTGAAGCCCGACAGGAAGAGGTGGTGCAGGCTGCCAATGAGCAGCAGCTGCCATGGCCCGGGTGGCAGGCGGAGCGCCGGTGGCTTTGTGCGTGATGATGTGATGTAGCTCCGGATGAGCTTGAGGAGGAGGAGGGCGAGGAAGACGAAGGCCACAGGATACATGATCCTGATGTCCATTTTCGCCAGGGGATGGATGGGACTCAAATTTGGACTCTGGAGACAAGCCAATGCAACTACGTGACGATGAAGATAGATATGGAGGACCATTGAATCAATCATTTTATGGAGTATCAATAAATAAATATTTTCCATTCAGCGTGTTTGTTTTTCCTACACCACCGCTCACCGGTTTATATATTCCTTTGACCTTAATGTCTCGAGGAGATATACCTTGCGCGAGCCTTCAAGTTCAAGGTACACCTGTCATTAACTATAATTTTATCTGCAAATAATTTTACTAAAAAACTAAATTCAAAATCTTTTCGATGATACTAACATAAATATTACTATTTTTATTTAGTATATATTTAATCAAAATTATTTCTTAGAAAACGAAAATGACGATAGATATATTTTAGAAACGAGAAAGTAGTGGTGGTCGTCCTATTTCCATCGTGAACGTCCTAAAAGATTCTTCCACCCTTGTTTGTATTTGACAATTTTCCCACGCAACACGCACTGCTCCGTACGAGTTAAAAGTTAAACACGCACTACAAGTTAAAAGTTATTATTGGTGTCCATGATTGAGGAGATAATCTATTTTATTTGTTCGTACACACGTTAGCTTTCGACCAAGATATTAGTGCAAGGCCAATGGAGGTTACAAGTGGTAGTAGTTCTAGTACAAAAAATAAAAGTGATTCACATAGATGAGGAAATATTGAGACTACTATTTACACAATATAAAAAATTATTGCTTGTGGTTTTGCACATAAACTTTTTCTTTTTCATCATGCCACACCTTTATTTCCTCTCCCTCTTCTTTTTCAAAGCATGGATCACATTCTCTCTCCTTAAGCACTTGTAGTCTCTGCAAACCACTATGACAAGAATAGAGCATCTACTTTTTTTATCCGAGCCTACATGACACTTGAGGCTACAAGCAAAAAGCATGCAATGGGGAAGCCCTTAATATCAGTAATGCTTACGTTCATAGTACTCCCTATGTTCACTAGAGAGAGTGTCGTTTCACTCTTTTGCTATCGAGTTTGACAATTAAACTTTATTCAAAAAATTTACAAATAATAAATTTATAAAAGTATCTCTAATGACAAAATAAGTCATAACAAAATAAATGACATTTATTAAAAAAATTAAATAAGATGAGTGATCAAATAAGGCGGCACGGAAACGAAAGTGACACTTTCAAAGGCACAGAGGAGTGCGTCCTATAGCGATAAAAAATCGGGCCGCACTCAGCCCGGCCTCATTCAAGTGCAACGCATTCACTTCCTCGGTCCCTCCGCGGGACCGTAGTCCCGCATGGCTCCGTATTTCTTTTCTCTGTCTCCACGCCACTTCTCGCTCTGTGTCCACGCTGCTCCCCTTTCTTCACCGGCAGTTTCCTGCACGCTCTCCACGCTGTCGTCGGGATAAGGACAACCATGCCCGTGCGCTCTGCGAGCTTGTCACACCATGCTGCCCGTGCTCCCTTCCCCCTCCTCCTCTTGCACCACCGCGTCGTCTGTCCCTACAATCCTATCTCACACAGCACACCAGAGACATGAACGACGACGGCTTCGACGAGGTAGGTGGAGATGGATGTGGATCAGCCTACGATAGTTCTCTACATTGTGAGTGTCCTTATATACACTTGCTCGCACCTCTAGAAAGAGTTGGGTAGAGCCCGCACACTCATGGCCCTTTGCTTGGTGCTCGGGAGCTCACGGGGGGCCTAGGGACTGTCGAGCAACAACAGCGTAAGCCTAGCTCCAACCTAGCCCAACTCAAGCCCGTTGCTTTCGGCGGCGAACCAACGCCTCGAGCCATCATCAACCTATTGGGCATCTGAGTCTCGCAGTACCAAGATTCCATAATGTCTCTAGCAACCCTACCGGACATCTTAGACTTGAGGCCACTTTGCTCAAAGCCGTTGATAGCTACTTCGCTTGACGAGCTAAGTAGAGAAAGACTTTGCGGGATGAATCCACAAAGTTTCCTTAGGATCCACATGCCTCATTAGCTCATACTGTCCACAAAGAATACCCACGGTTAAAAGAGTAAACCCTAGACTAATGACACGATAACGTACTCCAAGAATCCAAACGCTCGTTAATTGATATTTGTAATAATTTGGAAATACGGAAAAGAGGTTTTTTTTAAGCACTTCTTTTTGCATATAAATATTCAATCTCACTAAAGAAAAATGTTTTAAAAAAATATTTTTCTTTAGTGAAAAGAAATTGTGTGCCCAATGCACCATGGTGGCGTGCTGCCCCGTTGTCCAGCTATGCATCAAATTTACATGTCACATGTTCGATAGCCTCGCAGTAGTATCTTACAGAAGAACTAGTCTCCTTGTCAGTAGAAAAGCCGTAGCCAATACTCAAGAATGCAGTGTGAGGAAAAAGCAGTAGCTCGGGTGGAGAGAGAGAGAGAGAGAGAGAGGGAAAAAGATTGCCGCATATATGAGTTGTTGGCTTTGCTTTAGCAGAGATAGTGGGGGCAGCTGGTGTAGTACATCTGTGGATATATAGTAGCCTCATTTTTTTCTTGGAGATGTGGAGTCCAGATTTATTCTAGGGTTAATAGGCTTGTATGCCTCCATTGTGCTTGCCTTCAGGGCTCGGGTGCTCGCTAGGCCCCGGGACCATCGAGCGACGACAACCCGAGCCTAGCTCAACCTAGCCCAACCCGAGCGGTGCTTTCGAGGGCGAACGAGCCACGAGCAACCTATTGAGCATCTGAGACCTGGTAGACGGAGACGAGAAGCAGGAAGACGGAGACGGCGGGGACAAGCGAGCGGACCTGAAGCGAGAGCGAGAGAGAGAGCGGCGGGCGGCGGCTGGGTGGGGGAGTGAACGAGACGGGAAACCCTAGGGGCGGTGAGGCTCCCGGTTTTATTTAGTGGCTTGCGATGGCCACTTTCGGGCCCGGGGCGGAGATCGGGGCCCGCGGCTCAACGGAGCCGGGCTCCACAAAAACGACCGACACACTCGTTTTCACGGAGCCCGGCTATCCATGGTACGGTGGCCACTTTCGGGGCCGGCTTGAGGCCCGGCCAGTGGACAACCAAACAAGGATTTTTGGCCCTAGTAAGCCCGGTTTCCCCAGGAAACCAAACAGGCCCTTAGATTCCACAGTGTCTCAAGCAACCTACCAGACATCTGAAACTTGGCAGGCCTACAGTGTCTCGATCGTGAGGCGACATTTTTATTTTTTGGGCATGGCTCGCGCGAGCCTGCAAGATATTAATAATTTCGTATTTGATTGTATCTATGCTGATCAGATAGCTATAGGCATAACTGAACAGACAAAACTGTGGTACATAATTTATTCATGTTCGGCCCGAACCGTCCAAATTACAGCATTTCATATGCACACACGTGTCATTGTTCTTCAGAAGCAGCAGCGGAGCGGCAAAGGTATTTTTAGGTATTTCTTCAAACTCAAATATATACATTAATTAAGGTATACTCTCTCGGGATGGTATTAGAAGTCGTTTTGGACCAGGTTTGGGTCAAACATCGAAATATAAATCATCAATAACTTTTAAGTTGTTGAGTTTGTAAATGTAAAATTATATGAGTAGATTTATCTTAAAAAAATTACTTTGATAAAAGTATACATATATCACATCTCCATAAATATTTTTTATATAATAATAAGAGGTCAAAGTTGTGTTTTGGAGACCGTATCGCCCCCTAAACGACTTCTAATACCATCCCCGAGGGAGTATAGTACTACCAGTGCTCTCAGTTCTTGTTGTTTCAGAGAAATTGTTCTCAGACACTACACATAATTTTACATAAAATAACTACACTAGATCAAAAGCGTGTGGAAGCACTACAAAGCTATGCAAAGCATTGTTCAAGTACTTCCAAATTCAAATTCAAATTTAAATTTTTCAAACTCACAAGTAGGGATAACACCAACTGCAATTAATTAAATTAAACAAGTAGGGATCCTGTTGCAGACGATATCCTCAAGCTGCAAACGGTATCCGGATGTCCATTGTCCAATCCATCTCGTCTGAGCTGCACATTTGCAGACGAGATCGAGTCCAGACAAATGTCCTACAGAGTAGCTGTTTGGCCCATCTCGAACTTCGTAGCTTTCAAGTTAAACAGCCCAATAAACCATTTCAAACATTTTCACAAAAAAAGGAAAAAGTCTCAATTCATTGCCTCCCTCAACTATCACGAAAGTTCACTTTTCCTCCCTCAACGTCAAAACCGGACAAATCACCTCCCTCAACTTTTCAAACCATGCAAATTACCTCCCTCGGCGGTTTTTGAGGGGCGGTATTGCTACAATAACAGTGGTTTTCCTTTTTTTAAAAAAAAATCCGTTGAATCTTTGAAAAATTATAGTAAATCACAGAAAAATCATAAAATGAAAAATCTAATTTTGTTAGACTCCACATGATTAGATCTACACATTGAATATATAATATGATATTATTTAGTACAAAGTTTTTGTTTTCTTTTTCTTTTATATTTATTTGGTGAATCTTTAAAAGAATCATAGTAAATCACAAAAAAAAATCATAAAATAGAAAATCTATTTTTTTTATACTCCACATGTGCATGTCTACACAGTGAATATATAATATGAAATGCTTCATTACAAAATTTTTATTGTAGCTTTAGATCTATATTTTTGTGTAATTTATTGAAATAATTAAGTAGAGTACAACTTCTATAATTATTTTTTTTGGACTAAAGCATACTATATTATATATTTAATGTGTAGATCTACTCATGTGGAGTCTAACAAACTTGAATTGTCTATTTTATGATTTTTCTGTGATTTACTATGATTTTTTAAAGATTCAACCAAAATTTTTTAAAAAAAAAAAAAAGGCAAACCGCTGTTACTATAGCAATACCGCCCTCAAAACCGCTCGAGGGAGATAATTTGCATGGTTTGAAAAGTTAAGGGATGTGATTTGTCCGATTTTTTCAAGTTGAGGGAGGAAAAGTGAACTTTCGTGATAGTTGGGGAGAGAATTTGGACTTTTTCCCAAAAAATACATTTCAAACAGGGCCGAAGCCCAATGAAGTGGCTGGCCCAAAACATGCTCGATTCTCTTCCAATTCCTTTTTTTTTTTTTCTCGTTTCGGAACTGGAATTTGGACGTGGTGGCGAGTCGCGACCGGCGGCGGCGATATCTGGATTCTGGTCACAGTGGGCGGGCGTTGATTCCAGTGGAGAGCAGCTGCTGGGGCCCATCCGCAGTTGGCTTGGCTTGGCTTGGCCGCTGCTGCATTCCCCGTGCGCGCACCGGCCACGCCCATCTTCCCTTCCTTCCTTCCCATGGTGGTGGTAGTGGTACCATCCCCCTTCCTCCCTCCCTCCCCTCGTGCAACCACCTACCCGCTCTCCCACCTCCCTCCTCGCCTAACCCCGCGCGCCGCCACAGCGGAGCGCCATGCCCGCCGCGCCGTCCACCTCCGCGACCTCGCTGCTGCTGGGCGGCGCCAGGCTCCCGCGGTTCCAGCTCCAGTCCCTCCGCGCCCCCGCCAAACCTCCTTTCCGCCGCGCGGCCTCCACACCGCTCCCACGATGCCGCGCCAGCGCGAGCCCCCCCGCCCTCTGGGCCCCGTCTCCGCCTCCGCCCTCGCGCTGCCCGTGTCGGTGACGGCCGCTCCCACCGCAGGTGGAGGATGATGTCTGGGTGGGAAGGGCGGGCGCGGCCGTGAGGAGAGTGGCTGTGGCGGTAGCGTGTGGGGCTCTCGCGGCGGCGTGGTGCCGCAGGGCGATGGCTGTGGGGGCGGCCGCAGCGTCGGGAGCAGGGGCCGCGGCGCCGGGGGCGGTGGAGGCGGCCGCGGGGATTGGAGGGATGGCGCTGCGCGGGGCCTGGCCCAAGGTGCTGCAGGTTCTGCAGCTGCTCAGGGAGCAGGGCCTGATTCTCGCCGCGCTGCTCGGCCTCTCTGCCTTCTTCTCCATGGCAGAAACTTCTATCACCACGCTTTGGCCTTGGAAGGTGCGTGCAGCAAGTCTCCGGAGACCAATTTTCTCATACTCCTCCTGTTGTTGCCATAGTAATAATTACTGTAACGCGAAATGAACTGTGCTTCCAGTTGTGCAATCAGTTTGGTTCACTGAACTACGAGGTAGGGTATTGGGAGATTTTTATACTTAGATTAGATGAGCAGATTGGTATTGGTAGTATTGCTGCTAAGAGGGGATGCTGCAACCAGTAGAGATGGTGTGAGTGTCTTATGGGTACCTTGTATCAACTACGACACCCATTTTACATGGGTGATTATGCAATCAAGTTAGGATAATGAGTATTTGTATGAACAAAGCAAACGGATACGCACTAGCTTAGGCTGTTGGGTTGGGTGGTGGCATGTGTGGGTCGACGATGTGGTGGCTGTCATGTGCATTCTTCTTCAGCAGTGATGTCATAATTTTTTCTCGCTTGCTTGATGACGTAATCCAAAGCACAGGCTTGTATTTGAGAAGTGATGTCACTGCTGGGAGTTGTACTGAAAGACATGGGGAAAGCATTATTGCTCCTTCCCCTTTTTTTGTAGGATAGAGGGCTGAGCAGCAGGCATCACTGATTGACAAGCTGACAACAGTGAGGGGCTTCAGATATAATGATCAGTGTGCACATGTGCTTTAGTGACATTCTGTGCTAGTGACATTTTGAAACTGGAACTAATGAATAATGACATGGTATTGGATTACCAGTCTTACTGACTTTATATATAATCTCCCTTCACACCTAATCTCATCAACTAGATAGGTATTTCTGGTTCAGAATATATATAGCTTTGAACAGGATCCCAACATTGATGCTCGTGTAACTATCATTAAAGGAATCCTGCCTCCATGTTCATGTTAGTCAACATTTAAATTCAATTCTAATTCTTCAAAGACTACAACAAGGTGATCAATGTAAATTGATGGCTTATTTGGGTTATTTACATGTTGAACTTGCATTTTATTTTTAATAGAGGTTTGTTTGCAAGCACAGGAATAATGAAGCCTTAGGTTTAGTGCATTTTTTTCCTCCACAGTTGAGCCTAAGTTCACTGACACTTGTCATTGTGGGTTCAAGCATTTGCACACATATTATCATATTGGAATGGCTAAAGTATTAGAGGTTGGTGCCAGAGTGTTCCCATAACAGCACACATGGGATTGAAGTTTTGATTCATGGGAAATTTTTCATTTGAATCATGCTTGATGTTCAAAAACTAGCAAGAATCATAGAAATAGCAACACTGCATTGTGTAATAGGTTGCATACCTTTTCCCCCTTTTGCATTTGTTTATTTTTCTAACATTGTTCGGAATTGCTACATCAAGGCCTAATTTTCTAGTGATCTGCGTAGCGCCCAATAGCTAGCCTCTCTATTCAGGCATTGAGGAACAGGCACCACCCCCTTCTACCTACCTAGGGCATTTTTAGATCAGTGTTTTGAAACCTTGCTTGGTACTCTTTTCTTATAGTAATTGACTGTATGCTGAGAGCCAATATCTATATGCTGAGACTTTGCTCTTTTCTCCTTTGCATTAGGTTCGTGAGCTAGCTGAGAAGGAACCTGAGAATGGTGTTTTCAAAATGCTCCGAAATGACGTCACTCGTTTCCTGACAACTATTCTCATTGGCACAACGTAATCCATGGCATTTCTAAGCTGTGAATCACTCATTGCTATTTTATTTATTTTACTAACCCTAAACCCTAATCCCACACATTATTTGAATGAAATAGTGTGGTCAACATTGGCGCAACAGCAATTGTTACTGAGGCAGCAACAGCAATGTTTGGTGAAGCAGGTGTTAGTGCAGCAACAGGTGTCATGACAGTATGTCTCCTGTCTCATACTGGCCTTCTGCTCTTGTGTAATAGTGTTCTTTAATTTAACTATGGAGCACCATATTTTAGGTCGCCATCTTACTTCTTACAGAAATCACTCCCAAAAGTGTTGCAGTCCATAATGCCACTGAGGTCGCTAGGTTTGTGGTAAGGTGAGAGATATCAAGTATAACTTATTTCCAAAATGTTTATTTTGAGTACTGAACATTGTGCATTTGTTGGGATATATCAGACCGGTCGCATGGCTTTCGCTGATCCTCTATCCAGTTGGACGGATTGTTACTTTTCTGTCTATGGGAATGCTGAAGATGCTAGGCCTGAAAGGGAGAAGGTATTACTGTAAGAATATGCATAATAATACTCTAGTTCTTGATCAACTAAAAGATAAATTGCTTCGAAAATATTCCAGCCCAATAAGCTCTTGTTAGTCATAGATTATATCCCCCACTAGTTATGATATGCTTTCAAGAAGGATACAGAAACAATAAATTAATTCAAGCTACAAGAACCACACAAATAAAGAGTAGTGGATATAACCAGGGAAGCACAACGATTGAGTTTCTAGGTGTGTGTGTGGGTTCTGCTCAGGTGGGCAACTCTAGCTTCGTCCGTGTATCTTTTTCTTGATGAAATGGCATGAAGCTCTCTTTATGTCGAAAAAAAACAGGGAAGCACACTGATTGAGTTTCTCCCAAATAAAATCTTCACCTGTTTTCTTTTCATAAAATGGAGTAAACTTGTATAGTACTATAATTCAAGTACAAATGAGATGATACAGCATGGACTAGATTGGATTAATTTGAGTATGTGTTGAGTCTCGTTTATTGGGTGGTAGTTATAATTTCTGAATCTTCTATAATTAGTAAAATAGTGTAGTGACTATATTTTTTATTTTTAATCAATAGATGACCGTATGACACTATTCCAAGAATTGCATCGTCTATTATTGTTCATGAAGGATCTAATTCTAGTTTGAATTTGCTAGAAACTTATTGATTGCTTTCTGTATAATTTAGTTTACAAATTGAATTTAGTATCTGTTCATATTGTAATCCAATACACATTTATATGTTATTTTTTACATTTTTATAAAATCTAGTACACATGTTCATTGATTTGCTATTTATGTTAGTTCATGATTACATTACATTTGTATATGTTTAATCAATATAAAATTGAGATTCCTATATAGATAAGATTTAGTTTTTCTTTTTCATATTAAATTCTTGACAAAATTTCAATACGTTTTGTTGGTTTACATTTCTGGAGATCCACTTCTGAATCTTGTTCATCATATTCAGTGAACCTTATGTTACTGAAGATGAACTGAAGCTAATGTTACGAGGAGCAGAGTTGAGTGGTGCAATTGCAGAAGATGAACAGGTTAGACAATCTAAGTATATGGAGATGTCCTGTGCTGCACATTTCCTTCTTTATTCTTTATGTTTTTTTTTTGTACCTCACAGCAAGATTTTGTTATCGTCTGCAATCTACGCAAGCCTTTGCTTACAGTTTTTATAACATATTGAAAGCTGAAAGCTTCCATAAATAAAGAGAGAATTAATGAAATTTCAGGAAAATAGTAAACATTTTTGCATGATTTTAACTGCTAATTTAATGTTTGTACACCATCTCATCGCATATATCCAGGATTTGAAAAGCAGCGTGGCCCCAAAGGTTTGAGTTAGATTATACTGTTGCAGACTAGAATCTTGCCTCTTGATAGTTTATTAGCACACTTTAGCTACTGTTATCCTTCAAATGTTTTGCAGAACCTTTCCATAGCAATCCCATTGATCTTTAGGAAGCAATCCCATTTGTTAAAGTCCCTGCAGGCAACTTTTCGAGTTCATTATTCTCAATCAGAGGTATTCATTCTGCATAGTTTTCCCTCAGAATCATCATAAGAAGGGTTGAGTGCATAGGTCAGACTGTAACATGGAAATACATAAAGTTTTGCAAAAACAAGGACACACTGAATCTATAATTATGTGATAAAACTTCTTAAATCTGTAGTTTTGTGATAGCATGGCCCACTCACACATATACAAAAAAGTGAAAAAGGAAGAAAAAGAACTATATAGTTATCTATGTGCCTGGATTCTAGGCCCTACAACCTATAGTTGTGTTACACTATTATGAATTCCTAGTACGTGCCTGCTTGTACAGGACACTTTTCTACTTGATCAGCTTAAGTCAATGCCTGAGTCTTTTAACAGGATATGATCGAGAATGTCCTGGAAATTAAAGATACACAGGTGAGGGAAGTAATGACACCTTTGGTGGACGTAGTTGCAATTGATGTTATTGCAACACTTATTGATTTCAAAAACTTGTGGGAAACTCATCAGTACTCTAGGTATTGTCAACTATCATTGTCACATGTATTTTCAGGTCTTATCACTGACATCTGCTGCTATTTATTATTTCCAGAGTTCCTGTATTTGAGGAGCGCATAGACAATATTGTTGGAATTGCATATGCAATGGACATGCTTGAATATGTTGAAGAGGTATGTCTCTTGTTTACCATTTACTGTAAAACTTAATCACAGTGAGTCTTATTTGCTCCACATGATGCTTCTCTAATGGAAAGTAAAAGGTGTATTTTTCTTTTTGAAGGTTGAGAAGTTGAATGA
This sequence comes from Hyparrhenia diplandra, assembly GCA_015847255.1. Taxonomy (NCBI): domain Eukaryota; kingdom Viridiplantae; phylum Streptophyta; class Magnoliopsida; order Poales; family Poaceae; genus Hyparrhenia; species Hyparrhenia diplandra. The sequence continues at coordinate 87,980 of JADLZK010008413.1, read as the reverse complement.
AATCACTGTTAAGGAAATCGCACATATGCCTACATACTTTGTTCCAGGTAATTTTTAGTAACATTGTTGGATACAAGTATCATGATGAACTAAAAGAAGGCATCTGTCAGTAGTTATAAGGCTAGATGTTTTTCCACAACAATTAATCATTTCTGCCACATATTTTCTCCCATCTATGCATCATGGATGTAACATATGATATAATCTGTTTCATCTGGCAGATTCAATGTCTGTTTGGAACCTATTAAGAGAGTTCCGGATCAGGCAGGTTCATATGGCAGTGGTCCTCAATGAATATGGTGGAACTATTGGTGTATGTCCCTATGAAACCCATTTTGTATTTTATGCGTTTGCAAACCGAACACAGTTTAGTACTTGTTAATGATTCTAGTTATGCATTTAATCCAAGGCTAGTTGCTTGATTGAGATCATTTTGACTTATGCCACACAATGAGGATTAACATTTTTTACTCCAATCAATTTTTAGTTGTAACTTCCAAGCATGCTAGTTAGTTTGGCTAATCATTGATGAATGCTAGTCAGTGCATGGTGACATTTTGATGGTCATTTATTGGCATCACTAGTGGCTTTTATTCCACAGTGATCATGTTTTTAACACAAGCATGTGGTGCGATGCAATGCTTCAAGTGATCTTGCTGCGCAGCTTACATAACTGTAGCAATGGGATACTTTTCATCTGTTGCAGTAGCAGTCCCTGTTGTTAATGTTTTGTTTCCTTTTAAGATATTCCCCATACATAGAGATTAGTTATTCTCCATGCAGCAGAGATTATTACTTTTCACTTTAAGTTGTTTTTCTCATTACTGATGCTCATTGGTAAAAGTTGCAAATGATTGGACAAAGCTACTACCCATGCCCTGCAAGTACAGCATTCGAAATTACCCTTTCATGTAGCGATATCTATCCATTACTTGCAGCAACTAAGTCCTATTGTGTTTAGAAAATGTTTATCAGAGCACTTTGTAATTTCATATGTTTATCACTGCATGGGACATTGGGAATTACTTTCTGACATTTGGCAAAAAAAATGCAGATTGTAACACTAGAAGATGTAGTGGAAGAAATAGTTGGTGAAATCTTCGACGAGAATGATTCCAAGGTGATTATTTCCTTGTAACTATCGTTCTTATTACAAAACTGAATTTTCATATCTTGGCAACAAATAATGATATGCTAGCGTTTGAACTTTGAAATTTAGTGGACCAGACATTCTAAGCCATGCCAAAAAAGACAGTCAAATCATAGTCATATTTTGCTGTTGGGCTTCTTTTTAGGTTCCATCTCTGCCACTTTTTATAAGTGTCGGGTGCAAGGTTAAAAGAAATAGTTCCCCTTTGGAACAAAGGATAAATGGAAGAATTCTAGAGATCCTATAGAAAAAATCCCTGTCAACCTCTTTGGAACAAAGGGTTGGGTTCTTACAAATGCTATGAAATTCCTTTGGAATGGCTTGTTTCATAGGAATTTTGGAGGAATTTTACCACGAGGTTGAACCTCATGGAAAGTTTCCTTTGTGTCACTCTATCCCCGGTTTCCTGTGTTTTTCACGCGCTCCATCCCAGCGTTCAGGACCCCTTTGGTATGCCGGATTTTTTCCTGTTTCTGCATTTTTCCTGTGAAAAATGAACCGATTCCTTTGAAATTCCTATATAATTCCTCAGTGCGTTTTGTTCCTATGTTTTCTTACTCCTGCTTTTCTAGAAGAATTTTGCATTCCATTGAGGCCTTAAACCAGGTTCCTGTAGTTTCAAAAAAAAAAGTTTCCTGTGGTATATAACAAGCCTAAGGTAAGTCCTGTAGCAATTACCAATATATTTAGGTCAACTTTACCACTGCAAAACCAGGGTGAAAACACTATTTACACTAAAAATACAGATTGCATTCTTAGTATGCTGGAGCCTTGTAGGAATATATATATTCTTAAATTATATTTGTATTTAAGCAAATATCAATGCCAGCAATCTTGTTTCAGGGTGTCTCAAATGAGAACAAAAACTGAAAAGAGACATTCGGTGAGGACTGTTTTATTCGCGAACTTCCAAAGAGCTTTGTGTTTGTTTATCAACTTGTGTGCTCTTGGTATTTATGTGATCGCATTTTCTTAGAATTGGGTATTATTGTGGGCGAAGGGCGGGTCTGGTGCAAGCGGTAGAGTCTTACCGACTGTGACCGAAAGGTCCCGAATTTGATTCGTGGTCTCCTCACATTGCACAGGCGAGGGTAAGGCTTGCCACTGATACCCTTCCCCTGACCCCGCGTGCACTGCACTGGATACGCCCTTTTTTGGGAATTATCGTGGGCATGGCCATAACACAAGCAGGGTTCATAAGCCAGAAGTGGAGAAACCCAGAACCAGATCAGCTGGGAACTATCCAGGGTCCTAAATCTATAGTTAGACTTATAGTATGGTGAAAATTAACTGAACTCGTGAAGATTATCTGGCTAACTCAAACTCAAGTTCCATTAGCTTGGTTTTGAATTCTGGAGAGATTAGATCTCCTGCCTCAGAGCATCTCCAAGAGATTAGCCAAATAGTTTTCTAAAGGTAAATTTAGCTATTACTAAAGAAAATAATGTCTCTAACAAATTTAGTAGCTCTCCATTCCACCTCCTTCGCTCTCTACTTTTGGATAGTCTACCTCACTAGACATCTAGTACAGGGTCTTTTGGAGCACTCTAGTATTTTCTTGTCAAATCTAGTTTAGAGAGTAGCTGAATCGTAAATTTTCCCAGAAGCAGCTGCTTCAATCCTATTTTCAGTATCCTAGTCAAAACAAATGATTTTTTCATGTAACAAACTAGATTCTATTTGTCATTTGCTTAGGCAGTCTCTCAATTCCTTCTGCTACTCTGTTTTTCACCCTTTCAGGAGGAAATCCAGAAGAAAACAGGCTATATAGTAAGGCGGGGAGATGGAACATTTGATGTTGATGCAAATACATCAATTGATCACCTATCTGAAGAGCTTGGTATCAAAATACCAGAGGTATTGTTTCTCATTTGGTCTTAACTTTCTCTACAATTGATATGCATTCCCTTGGACATGTGTACATGTTGGAGTGGACACTGTATGATGATTATCAAAATGTGAGTTCCATCATTTAGAGATCCCGGTTTACAGAACCTATACAGATATAACGTTATTATATCTATTTTTTGGCGCAAACTGGACATTTAATATTTAGGTCAACAAAATATTCACAAATGTTCTGTTTGTAAAATATGCCCTTGGCAGTCATCATTATATGGTGCTGTGTATTTCTGTCATGTTTCTCGTAGATTGGCTGATATCTTGAGACACTTCGACAATGTCTTTTGGCAGGGGCATCAGTATGAAACGGTGTCTGGTTTTGTCTGTGCATCTTTTGGCTATATTCCAGAAGAAGGTGCGAAAATGCTTGTGATTCTTGAAAAGGATTACAGAGAAGAAAACAGTGAATATCAGGAGGAAGGTTCTGATCGCCAAGATGATAGAGAAAAAACTCAAGCTTATGAACTTGAGGTAATTGTTACAACTCCTTGTGTACTTTGTTTGCTCAAGAGTTCTAGTACCAGGTCAATTACTATTATGCGACTATCTTGTCATCATTAGAAATCTCCCTCTAAAACTTACTAATACAGCTATTATGAATTTTCCTTGTCATTACTTGAAAGCTGAAAGACACCACTAAAAGCTTCACTTTTCTTTGTTGATGCAATACCATGAAACCTTTTTGTTAAATAACTCTCATTAGAATCAATTTTCCATACAGGGCATTTGGTTCTTAGATCATTTTATAGGATATTTGTACTATGTAAATTTCGAGACGCTTTTGGTCTTATCATACTAAGTAAGAACCAACCGATAAAAACAACTATCCACGGTCACTTCTTGTTAGAGGGAATAGACTGCAGTATTCCTCCAACCCTAGAAGGGTGGGTATATAGTTGGATGTACATGGGCCTCTATTGGGCCTTCACTCATATACACTAACACCCCCGCTAGATGCGAACTACCGGCGCGTGGAGATCAAGATCGGACAATAAAGAAAGCAACAAAAACACACACCACAAGGGGCCCCAGACCACAACTAGCCACCGGGTGACGTTGAGGTCGGATCGAACTCCGAGAACGCCGAGGAGGAGGAAGACCCATGGTGAAGATGTCGGCAACCGAGGTGGTCGGTATATGGAGAACCCGAATACCGATGGCAACCAAGTCTCGGACAAAGTGCAAGTCGATCTCCACATGCTTCGTCCCACGATCTTTGAACGGGATTGGTGGAGAGGTAGACGGCGCCGACATTGTCACAAGATGAACAAGTGTGGTCTTGGTCGGTGGGTCAGTAAAGCTCGTACCAAGAGCCGACGAGAGCCGGGACGCCTCCGCCACACCGTTAGCAATGACTCGGTACTCGCCTCTGACCGAGCGGATACAACCGGGCGCCGCTTGGGCGACCGAGGAGGTTGCCGCCGAGGAAGACGGCATACCCGGAGGTAGAGCGGCGAGTGTCCGGACATCCCGGCCCGGTCGGCCGGTGTGAGACGACGAAGCTCGCCTGGAGGGTGGCCGGGGTGGATCATCGGGCGGAGTCAACGGTACCACGGACATAGCGGAGAAGGCGCTTCATCGCGGCAAGATGTGGTGCCCGTGGATCATGCATGTGAAGACAAACACTGGCGAGAGAGCGGCGTGACGCGATGTCGCCCGTGAAGGTGAGGTAATCGCAACGCGACCACCAAACTCCGTGAGGCGGTCGGATCTGCCATGTGGTCGCCGCATCGCCAGAGAGCTGATAAGTATCGACCGGAGTAGCACCGCGGTGACAAGTTGTCATCCCGGCCGCTCGAGGATATCCGAGGCATACCGTCGGCCGGTGTAGGAACAACCTCAAGGACGAGGCTCCACGGTGACCCCCCGGAAGTGGTGAAGGGGGCCGAGATCCTTCATGGCAAACTCTGGCCGCAAAGCCGATATGACACGAGGAAGAAGTCATGGACCGAGGTTGTGAGGACAATGTCATCAACATATAGTAGCGTGTAGCGGTCTCGACTCCATGGCGATAGACAAACAAAGAAGTGTCTGACTTGGCCTCTCAACCCCAAAGTGAGAAGATAGGGTGGCAAACCGGGGAGTACCAAGCACGAGGAGCCCGCTTCGGACCATAGAGCGACTTGTTGAGCCAAGAAACCGTATCAGGCCGACCGAGTCGACAAACCCCGCTGGCCGATGCGAGTGAACCGTCTCGCATAAATGTGCCATGGAGGAATGCATTCTTGACATCTAGCCGATGCAATCGCCAAGAGCGAGAGAGAGCAAGGGAGAGGACCGGGCGCATCGAGCGTGCTTGACCACCGGACCGAAGGTCTCATCATAATCAACCCCGGGGCGCTGGGTAAAGCCTCCGAGTACCCAACAGCCTTGTAAGCCGTTCGGGCCCGTCGGCCCGGCGCTTATGCGTCCGGATCCACTTGCCGGGTGACCACATTGCCACCGGACGGGACGCGGCACAAGGTTCCGCGTCTGGCGGTTGGCAAGAAGAGCCTCATGCTCCTCTTCCATCGGCGCCTGCCGATTAGGATCCGCCAAGCGCAGGGACGAGAGAGGAAGGAATCGGGAGGCCGGCGGGCTGCTCCGGTGCGGAGAGGGCCGGCGGACGAAACCCCCGCCGCATGGCGGGTCACCATCGAGTGAGAGTGTGGCCGGGGGTCTCATTGCGGGGATCTGCGGGTGGTAGGCCGCCGGGTAACCACGGACCCTGGACGGCGTGGTGGGGGCGCGGTGGAGGGGCCCGGAGCGGGTCCGCGAGGGCATCGGCCCGGCCGGGAGCCGCGCGACGGCGTCACACGCCGGCGCCCATCTGCGGGTCCCCGGCCCCGAAGGGCTTTGACCGCGGAGCCTCGGGACCCGCGCGTGGTGCGGCGGGGACTCGGGGGCGTGTGCGTGCCGCGAGAGGGCCGGGGCGCCGGCGCGGCCCGGCGTCGGGGCCGCGCGTGGCGCGGGCTGGGCTCTCGGGGCGCGTGGCGTGGCGTGGGGCGGCCGGGGCCGTGGGCGCGCCCGGGGGCCGCCGGGGGCCCGCCGTGGCGCCGGCGGGGGAGCACCGGGGCCCCGGCGTGTGGCACCGGCCAGTGGCTCCGGGGGCCGCGCGTGTGCCGCAGCCCGAGTGGCTGGCTCGGGGGCGCGCGTGGCCGCGAGTGGCGGCCAGGAGCCCGAGGGCTGGGGGGCAACACAGTTTGTGGAGAAGGCCGGAGGCGGAGCGGTGTGGAACCGCCAACCGTCGAGTCGGGGACTCAACTCGGGATCGGGAAGGCGTGGAAGAGGTAGAGTCACGGAATCCGACTCGTCGAAGACGACGTCTTGGGAAATAAGCACCCGACGAGAAGTGAGGTGGTAACAACGGTACCTTATGATCGGGGGTAGCCGAGAAACACACACCGTGTCGAGCGAGGCGCCAACTTGTGAGGAGTAGTGGCGGCGAGGTTAGGGTAACAAGCACAACCGAAGACACGGAGGTGATCATAGCGAGGAGGTGTACCGAAGAGTGCGTGGTGTGGAGTGGGAGCGGAGAGACCGGTGGAAGGAAGCCCGGGTTGAGCGGGTAGGTGGCGGTGTGGAGGCTCTCGCCCGTAGGCGCGGGCGAGAGGCTGGAGAAGGAGAGTGCGATAACATCGCTCGTGTGGTGCGAATCATCCGCCTCACCTTGCCGCTTCGGGGAGGAGGTGTACGGACAAGACATGCGGAGCTGAACACCATGAGCGAGAAAGAAGGAGCGGGAGGTGTTGTTATCAAACTCACGCCCGTTGTCACAATCGACGGCCTTGATGGTGAGGCCGAACGAAAGGGACACCCGGCAAAGAAGTGGAGAGTGGAAAAAGTCTCTGACTTGGCGGCAAAGGGAAAGTCCAAGAGTAGTGAGAGAAGTCATCGAGGAGGACCGTGATAATACTTATAGCCGGAAATGCTAGGAATAGGAGAAGTCCACGGATCATAGTGAAGAAGAGCAAAGGCATGCGTCGCACGCGAAGAAGAAGTAGGGAAAGGAAGGCGCACATGGCGGCCCAACCGGCACGCATGGCGAGATGCTCATCGAAGCCCGAGTGCAAGGGAGGTGGGCACTACGACCGAAGCCGAGCCAAAGCGCCGCGCCCGGGGTGACCGAAAGCCGGCGGTGCGCTGTAGAGGAAGAGGGAGTAGTGGCAAGGGCAAATTGTGGAAGGCGGTATAGCGGAAGCGTGAAGGCGAAGGGAGTAAAGGGGTCTTGAGCTATCACAACAGAGGGTGGCGGCCGCCCGGAGGCGGAATCCTTCACCGTGAGACCGGTAGAGTCGAACTCAACGTAACAAGAGTTGTCGGCAGAGAACGGGCGGATGGAAAGAAGGTTATGGACGATCCGAGGAGAAACCGGGACGGCCAGGAAGACGAAAAAGACCGGAGGCGGGCCCACGGAGGTGACAGGAAGACAAGACCCATTCCCAACCATGATCGAAGAGGGACGGGAAGGGTGAGGAGGTCGAAGAGAAGAAAGGATGCCGGCATGAGGGGTAGTGTGGAAGGAAGCCCCCGAGTCGGGCGATCCACTCGGTGCGCAGCAGTGGTGCAACCCCATGGTGGTGAATGATTGCGCCGGGAGCCCGGATTCCACCCCCCTGCCGGGACGGTCGGGCTGGGCGGAGCTGGGTTAGGCCACAAGGGCATGGGCGAGGTAAGGGCCGCCCCACCATGGCGACCGCTTGGCCGCTGGGGGCACCTACCGCAATGAGGGCGTTGGTGAGTGGACCGGAGCCAAGGGGAAGCCGGACGGTGTAGGAGGGGGTGGGGCGGGGAAAGGATTGGCGGGGGGTTCCCGCACTCACACCGGCCCCAACGGCGCCGCCACCATGGAAGGAGTCCACACCGGCATCCCATAGGGACGGGGTGCGGTGAGGGAACTCAAGACGAGCCACCATCGGAGAGACCCAAACCGGCGGTCGGGGAGGCGGCCGGTGGTCTTGCACCAGCGCCAGCGGGCATGGAGGCCGGTGGTGGGAGCCTTCTTGGAGGCAGCCGGTGGGGGGGGGGAGGGAGGCGGTGGGGGAGCGGGAGGTTGTCATCGAGCACCCCTCCCATTCTCCGTCCACGCTCCACCCTCGATGTTGGCCACCCACGGTCATTGCGGCGCCACGAGCAGAGAGGGGAGGACGGGAGTGCGGGCGGAGAGGACTCCACCAGTTGTGGAGGAGCCGGCAGCGTGGAGGTTGGGAGCGCCTTGGCTGCAGCCAGCCGGTGTGACCGAGCTTCTGCCGAGCCTTGGGCGGGTCGGCGTCGGCTGCGGCGGGACGGCGGCGGGGACCCCGCGGCGCCGCGTCGCGCGCGCGTGCTGCGTCGCGCGCGTGGCCGGCACCCAGGTCTGCGCGCCAGCGACGCGAGCCCAGCGTGGGGGCTAGGGAAGGTGGAGAGGGGAGGGAGAGGGGCTGCGCTTTCGCGGGGGGGGCGCGCAGCCGGCGGCACCGCCATGGGGTGGCGGCGGGTGTACGGCCGGGATCGGGAAGGGGAAATTTGCTTAGGCTGATACCATGTTAGAGGGAATAGACTCGCAGTATTCCTCCAACCCTAGAAGGGTGGGTATATAGTTGGATGTACATGGGCCTCTATTGGGCCTTCACTCATATACACTAACACTTCTACATGCTTCTTTGTGCATATAAAAAGACAACAATACTCAAAAGGTTGCTGTAACATGTCTACACTCCACTTATGTGGTGCTAATACTATTCATTTGTACTTGCTTTTTTTTATATTTGAAGCTAGAAAAAGAAAGTATACAAAAACTAATAGATAAGAAAAGCTACTACTCAATTGTCAATTCAGAACTCATACTGTGGGTATAAGGTTATTTCAGTGAAATTGTGTCTGGTATTGGTTCACAACCTTTATTAGTTGGTGCAACTCCCATTTTCCTGAAGTCTTCGTTACACTTGAATTGCTGCAGCCCTAGGAATCCACAGTTTCTGTTCCACAATTCACCTAAAATGTCCTTGTTTTTCAGAATGAAATAACCTTGTATGGTTGTTTTTACTATCTTTGCCTGACCTCTCTTGCTCACAGATAGTGGAAGCTAATGCAAGGAAGGTGGGCAAGGTCCTACTTAAGCCAATAAGCAATGAATGTGTTTGTGTTGACAACAAGGGTGTGAACCGCCTGATCTCCAAGAAGATCATCAAACGGAAGAAGCAGGGCTCTGATGATTCCTCCGGTGATGAGTATCCAGATATAACAGAGAATGGCTGTGTACTATCGTACTCGGATGATAACAGTGCCTTGTTGGAAGATGCAAGCAGCAGTTCTAGTGCCAAGAGGTGACAACGAAGGAACTCCAAGACCATCGTACTACCGGTAATAATTACAGCACACCAGTCACCCGTCCTAATACCCCTTTACAACAACAGAAGAAGAGGAGAGAACAACATAGTAGTAGGCTACCAAAAAACTGCGAGAGCAACACCAAAAGAGGTTAACAGGCATTGCAACATTTTTCAGTAGCAGCAGGAGTAGCAGTAGCAGTCTAGAGATGCAGCGAGGTGTCGACGTCGACTTCACCAGAAACATGCTTGTAGTTGTAGGTCTTACTGGGCCACAGCTCCACTGCGATGGGGTCACTGTTGCCGTGGAGCTGGAGGCTGCTTTTGCATTCACAGGCAGTGGTTGGCACGGCCGGGAATAAGGTGGCGGCGGCAGTGGTGTCCCGCAGCGGCCTGCACGGGTAGAGCAGCTCCGGGTGGAAGAACCACTTGACGGGCGGGGAGGTGGTTGCCGCAGCCGCAGCAGGAGGGCGGGGGCGAGCACGTGGAGAAGCCTCTCCTCCCGCTTCTCCCTGATCCTCTCCAGCTCCCTGAACCTCTGCTGCAGCAGGGCGATGGAGGAGAACATCACCTGGCCTTGGCTGCTCTGCACCCCCCCATGATGACTGAGGAGATGGGGATCGGATCCTCCCTCGAGTTTCAGTTACGTGTTCGTGTGTATCTCAGTGGCTGTCTACTTCGCTCGGTGTGTTGTGGCGGGTTTTTGCTGCTTGAAGTGTGGGTGGTCTTGGGCATGCGTATTTATAAGCCGCAAAGTTTTGTCACGGCGCAGGGCGTCGTCTTGTGGTCGTCTTGCAAGTTGCGCCAATTCTTTCTTCCATTATGTGATGTTACTATGCCTGTGGTATGTTTATGGGCTGATTGAAATTAAAAACAAGGAACACTACTCCACTGCTGGTATGAGAGAGAATCTGGGAGGCGTCGCCCGAGAAAGGAAGTGGGAGGCGTGCAGGTGAGAGAATGAGGCCAATGAAATGTGGCCGTGGACGCTTGCTCTTGTTCCGTTCCTGTGGGTGGGAATCGCCGTTGTGCCATGATTGCGTCCCTGTTTGTCTGTCACCTTTTTCCTGCGTCTCTGTTCTCTTTTCCCTTGTGTGCAGCAGGGCAGGGGAGAGGTCTGCATGCCATGCGTGCTGCTCGCTACTATTGCTCTCTCCGTCCAACGCTGCTGCTCCTACAATGGCGTCGTTGGGGGCTCGGTTGGCTTCTACCCCTCCGTCCCAAAATAAACGACGTTTTTGGTTTTTTCGTCCACAAGTTTGACTCGATTTGTAGAAAAATACGTAGAAGATTTAAATCTCTAAATAAATTTGTTAAAAAACTATATCAAAAGATCTTTCCAATGATACTAATTATGTAATATAAATATTAATCCTATTTTAAAATATAATTGCCGGTAGATGTTTCTCCGAGGCAAATAAAACGCCATTTATTTTGGGACGGAGGGAGTAGGTAAGGAGCTGTAGTACTCCAATATTTGAACGGAGGTACTTATGTGCTGTCTAGCGTGCCAGTACTGTGGACTACTATGGTGCATGCAGTGTTCGTCGCAACTATGCCATGCACGGGGCAGCACGGCAGCGCTTTCATGTGTGCAACTGTGCACCCATGAGCCATTGTCTTCGTTTGCCTGTGTGAATGTGTTAGAGAGTCTGGGAGCAGAAAGTCTGCGTTGAACGTTACTTCTTTGGGTCTTTGACTGCTGCATCTGAATGGGAGCGCTGATTGCACGCTGAGACGGCGTGGTGCTTTCTAGTATCAACTTTTGGTTAATTCCGGAAAGTTGATTGATCTGATGTTCTTTGACGCCAATGCACCGTCAAAGACCTCTGTCAGCGGATACATCGGACAGTAATTGGTAGCAAATGCTTCACTGCACGAAGAGAAAACTAGTCTTCGTTGGTTGGTGGCATTTTGGGAAAAATAAGAAAGGGCCTGGTTGAATCCGAGTCCGGATTACAATTGATTATTAATATATATATATATATATATATATATATATATATATATATATATATATATATATATATATATATATATATATATATATATATATATATATATATATATATATATATATATATATATATATATATATATTTTGCGAAACATCGATTCTAAAAAATTAGAGTGTATGATTTCTTGTGGTGGAAGTTAACCTATTCATACATCATGCTGAAGTCCTCGACTTTGCTCCTATTTCCTTGGGCTTATTTTAGAATTTAACGACGAAATTTGCTCATAAGCGTTTTTTTCGTCTAGCCTGCTAACTGTCATGACGCTCCATGATAAAGTTTACGTACCGACCATTTTCTCAAATGGTCGAGGATTTTGTAGTCTAAATGTGAATAATCGTTAGGGTGAAAACAAATTAGCAACAAAGAATAGATAGCCAAAAATGCCTAACTAAAAGGGAAATTGTGAGTTACTTAATAAATGTTTCATGAATTACTTGAATAATAATAAAATACGTTTTGGTTATTTGAGTGAAAAATCTACACAACATAAAAAAACTATGTGTCATTCAAAAAATAACTATGAGAATCTAGTTGAAGAAAATATATAGTGTACGTGTTCCAAGACATTTTGAAACATTATGTAAATGGGTATAAAAGAAGTCAATAAATCATTCTGCTGACATTGACTTATTTGCTATCTATCATGTACCATCCAGAAAAATGTCTTTTAAGGATAATATTTCTACCTTGTGAAACAAAACAAGAAGAAAAAGAGACAAATCTGAACGTTTGTTTGTGGTTGTTGATTACCTGGAGCCATTGTAATGTCATTGTTGAGTTGAGATTTTTTGAGTTCCCTTTTTTTTTGCGACGAATGAGTAATCTGGACTTTTTGTGAGTGGTTGTTGATTTCTTGGAGCTATTGTAAATGTCATTGTTGAGTTGAGATTTTTTTTTTTTTGAGTTCCTTTTTGCGTCGAGTGAGAGAGTAATAATTTTATACTCTTCATCTAATCTAAAATAATAAAAGGAATTTTCCCTTGCTATAGGATTGAGGGCATGAAGAAGTATGTTTTGAAACTCGGGATTTCATGGAGGATTTGTAGGAATCCCATAAAAAACATCGCCATAATCCTCCCATGTTTTCTTGATTATTTTCTACTATCTAGGTTCATTTATCCTTTTTGTACTAGTAATAAAGAGGAGTATCCTTGCTCCAAACATGTAGTGGTGAGTTGAGTTTACTATATAATGTAGTTAACCTAGAAGCTTGGTAACTGAGCCTTATCTAATCTGGCCCTAAATTAACTTATCCTCCAAACTTATAGTTGGGGTCTTGTGACGATCTCTCTCGCTCTAGCTAGTTTTGTTGTGGAACGGGACTGACGGACATATGGGATGCGACATATATACAGTGTTGAACTGCTTTAATTTATCCAGGATAGCCAATAGTACGTAGAGTAGCCCATAACATGCAACATACTAGTACTATATGTCCTGCTAATTCCCTGCTACGATCCTGACAGTACACACCTAATCTTTCCATGCCCCAATATTTTACCGCTGATGTCGCTTCTTCCATGCATGGTGAAGCCTCAGCTCTTGTCCAGCATGGGTTCACAATTAACTAGAGACTATTTGCAGCAGGTGAGAGAAGAATATGACCGTCTTGTGATAGTACAATAATTTAAACAGTCATCTTATATAAAAACAACATGCATAGATGCATATGGACTATGTATAAGAGAGTATGGGAACGAAGATCAAGTACTTATGGCAATAATTTAAGCAGATTGATGATGGGAACGAGTGATTTTTAAAGGCATGCAGACTGATGGGAGCGAGGGCGAGTTTATCATTGAAAAAGAAGATTGGTCATTGGTGGGTGGTGGTGATAGGCCGGGCAGCGGGGTGCAGCTAGAACTAGAAGGCTGATGGCTGTAGTTTAAGGACGGGTCCATGCATGCCTGCCTGCAGCAGCTAGCATCTATCGACGTTCCTCCGTTGTCGCGGAGCCGGTGGACGCGAGTGGCATGCGTTCCTGCACTGCACTGCACGGCATGGTAGCCTCCCCGGCCGGCCGGCCGGCGGCGTCTCTTCTCCGTCGGTCACTAGCTCGCAGCATGCCTCTGCTCTCTCTGCTGGCATGCATTGGCATTGGCATGGTGTCCGTGTCGTCGATGATCGATCGGGGGTTGCATTGCATTGCATGCTCCCTAAAGCGCCGCCCTTTGTTGCCAAAGTGAATGCTGCCTACGACCGCCGCGCCGCCCGCCCGTCTTCTTTTTTCGACTTGCTTTCACGGCCGGCACAGTCTCCCGAGCATGCAGACACCTGCTAGCGGACGAGAAACCTAAAGGGAACAAAGAAAAAGAGTTGATGGCTCCACATCTTTCTTTCGATCGGTCTGTCATTTTAATTTATTTGACTGCATGCTCAGCTCTGCTATGCAAATGATGTATATATGCAATATTATGCTTGTACGTGCGCATTGTACTCCTCTCTGTACCACAAAACATGCAATTCTTATTTCTTGAGAAGTCAACAGATTCTAAACTTTAACTAAATTTATATAAAAGATTACTAACACTTATAATACACAATTAGTATCAATAGATTCGTGACGGAATATATTTTCATAATAAATTTTGTGTGATACATAAACATTAATATTAATTACTACAAAATTGGTCAAACTTTTTAGTGAAATTGACTAACACGATTCTTATAGTTGTATGTTTTATGGGACAAAGAGAGTACATTGCAATATTGTCACCATCAGTAAGCCCAGTGATTTTGGTTATTTCAATAGTGTTCAGTAGAGAGAATAATATGAAACAAGTCGAAACAAAGCCGAAAAGAAGCTGGCTGGATTGATTACTTTTGATGCGTCAATTTGTGCATGTGCTTCCTGGTTTTGATCAATGGAAAAAAAGCCGTAATGGAAGCACGTCGCGTCTTGCACGCATGCATTATGGAATTTATGTGTCCTAGCAGCTACACAAAGAAGAGAAATGACACGCATAGTAGCAGCTAGTAAAGTGTGTAGTGAACCTAAAAGGCCATGCATTATTTGCTTTTTAAAAAGTGAAAGGTGATGGATGGTTTTGTTCATGGCTCGAGGAGGATGTGCCCTAGTTGTTGGTGGGCCGGCCACTGCCGGGGAGGGGAGAGTACCTAGGAAAATCTGCTTGCTTACATTTTTCTGTACATGTATGCATGCAATGCCAATTGGATGGATAGATATCGATGATGGTCGGAACATGCGTTCATGCATGCAAGGGTCCACCATTCACATCTCTTGGTCCTACACGCACGCCTCCTATGTACATGTTGTGATGCTCAGCTTTTTAATGTGCCTGCGTGTGGCACTGTGTGTGAGGCAGTTTACCACGTAAGGACACTCCGCAAGCTGCCCATCTCTAGAGCTTCCCGCATTGTATCTACCTCGTGGCGCATTAGCTCTGAGAGAAGGAAGTGGCCGGTAGCTATAAGCATGCATGCATATCCGATCGACCTCTAGTTGATGGCGCATTAGGTTTGGTGTTTAGAAGTGGCAGGGAGTTTATTTGGGCTGTTCTGTTCCTACCATATGTGTACGTCGTGCTTCGTATAAACGGACATGCGCTCAATGTTGAATTATTGATAGATGCACGGCACTTTCTTTGACCTAGCCCTGCTAACGGGTTTAAACCGTCACAACCCATATTTTAAAAACCCTAACTACCACCCACCCCGCCCCACCCCGTCGGACCAATGCCCCAACCCGCCCCAACCTCGAAGTCACGACGGAAGATGATATATGACTTATGCGCCGATCCATGACCATAGAGCCCCAACCGTCCCAACCCGTTTGTGTCGTCAACCCAACCCGCCCCAACCCGTTTCACAGTGTCACCCGTTTCCACCCATCTAATAGTACCCGTATTAAAACCCGCCCTAAAATACCCGTTCAACCCTGCCCCATTAGCAGGCCTACTTTGACCATGCATTCATTCATTCATATATCCGTGCATGCATGGAGCTAGCGTCTATGCACTTGTCCTGTTTGCATACATATAAATTTAAAAACCAGCTCTATCTTCATGTCATCTTACCTTATTACAAGTGTTAACGACAAGCAAGGAATCATATGAAAATGGGGTGCATATATCTATAGATACTGTTCGCAATGCACTATATATATCATGGAGCACTCTAGCTACTAATTAAGCCATCAATTATCAGAATGTCTATAAAACTCTTCATACCCGTTGGATCATGTAACTAAGTTATCCATGATCCAATGAGTATGGAACTTTTACTATAGTTCAAGCACATAATAATTAGGCTGACATAAAAATTCACCACAATTAGACCATAAAAACTGCAATTATGAATTATTCTAAATCTACAGTATAAAACCTTTATACTAAAGCATACCATATTATTAGATCTATTCACGTCGACAGAGCCACCAAGAAGAGCTCCAGTGCCCAGAAGTTAGGTAAATATGGTTCAAGTACCTAGACGTTACATTTTTAGTTGAAGTACCCAGAAGTTACGTAAGTATAGTTCTAGTATCCAGAAGTTACGTTTTTTTAGTTACAGTATTCATCTGTGAAATACCAAATAGTTTAGGTATCTACACTGCAATTATTAAAAAGCATAGATCTAAATCTACAGTAAAAACCTTTATACTAAAGCATGCCATATTATTATTAGATCTATTCACGTGGACTTCAACAAAATTGGATTTTTTATTTTATAATTTTTCTATGATTTATTATGATTTTTCAAAGATACAACTAAAATAAAAAAAACAAAAAACAAAACTGCTCTAGAAAGTTAAAATGCACAGCTTAAAAAAAAATTGAGGGAGATAGTTTCTCTGGTTTTAGAGTTCAGGCAGTACTGAGTAGTATATTGACATCTGGCCCAACACCGCTAACCTAGTATAGCTACTAATGGGCCGAGTAATTAACTCCAGCTGTTTTATTAATGTAGCACTCCGGCCCAAGTCCACACTAACACTAAGCACAGATACATGTATTTATTTTCTGTATTTATCTCATATCTATACCTACTATTAAAGCACGAAAATTTATGCCACTTTTTTTTCACATCGTTTTCTTTCACCTCTCCGTCTCTCTTCCGTATTTGTATCGGACTCTAGGAAAGCCCACGCCAAAGAAAAAACCGAAATCTATCTATTTTTCGTTCAGCCTTCTGATTGTAGTCCGTATGGAAAACGAGTCCTATTGACTACGCTGCGTACAACTTATATGTAGTCCGGATGGGAAACGAGTGGTACGCTGCGTACAGCTTATATATTGTGGTCCAGCCGGGGGTCCTTCTGCTTCGCGATCGATCGCTGTCCGCCCGTCGCTCACGCCCGCTCGAGCTGTCGTCGTGCCTCTGCCCACTGGCCCGCATGTTCTTGCTCCAGCCGCCGCGCTCGCGATCCATCTGCTCCTCCGCATGCGGCCCTCCATCTGCTGCTCCGTTGCGCCCTCGCTCATGATTCCGCCGCGCCGCCCTCCCATGGTGATGCATGACACTTTGCAGCTCGCCAAGACGTACATGCTCACGCCAGAGACAAAGCTCGCCGTAGAGCTTGCGTAATACCCCGTCGTGCAGGTTGCCACAGAGCTCGCGTACGCCGTCGTGGTGTGCTAGGCAGGCACGAAGCAGCAACAGCAGAAATCCATGCACATCTGCTGAAGAATTTTCGGCCATGAGAGGCAAGCCTGATGACCGGCTGCAATGAAGAAGATGTCGAAGAGAAGCAAGCAAAGATTCGGGTGTCGTTGGTGAGAAAATCATGGCTCTTGATGCTGAACAAATCGTGGCTCTTGTCTAAGAAAGTCGTGGCTCTTGATGCTGAACAAATTGTGGATCTTGTCCAAAGGTATGATACTTTTACGAGTAAATATTTTTGTTCCTTACAACAAAAGAAAAAAAAAATACATCAAGATTATATACATATAGTGATAATATTTGCTAATATTTTAGACAACAATGTCATCATAAAAAGAAAGTATAACTTTTAAATTTTGTAGAGAGTATAAAAATAGATCTCAGAACATTGTTGTACCTTTTTTTATTAACGAACCCTTTCGTTCGTGAATGGTGTAGCAACTACTGAGAACATCAAAAGTAGCACCTATACAAATTAAAGTTGTTGCAATCGTTATAGATGTGCAACAAGCTGAAGAAAACAAGTCAAAATTTGATAGTTTTTTTTCTCCCGTTGCAACGCACGGGCATTTTTGCTAGTGTGGGGGATCGATATTTGGGATACCCATGAGCGAGCCCTTGTCTCGGGCATGACCACGAACGAGACATCCTTTTGTGAGGCCCTCGCCGCGCACGCACGAGCCTCCACGCAAGGACAGATCTCCGCCTCGCTCGGGCTCTCGCAAATGAGCTCCTCGGGCGAAGACCCATCGTTCCGCACCACCTCGAGGTCTCCGGGCGACGAGCTCCCTCGTCTCCGGCGCGCCCGACCTCGTCCGGGACCTCTTTCCGCCTCGCTCGAGCTCCCCCGCGACGAGCACCGCAGAGATGGCTGCAGAAGAGCTCGGCCGCCTGCCTTCCCGAAGAAGCCTGCGGGTACGGGAGTTGGTCAACGACTCTCTGACAAACCCAACCACTCCCTGACGGACGCTGTAGCCACGTAGAGCTACAGCTACGGGAGAGGTCATTCGACCGCCTCGCCATACCCCGTCGGCTCCAACAGCGCCGCCACAGTGCCGGGCAGGTACATACGGGGTACGACTTCCCATCGACGGTGTGGGCACGCCCATACCGAGAAGACGTCTTCCAACTACGATTAGAGACAGGGCGACGCCTGACCACCGCCCAAACCCCGATTCCCGCGTACGGCGATGACCAATTTCAGCATCCAAAGCACCCGGGAGCTCGAAGGAAGCTCTCGTCCGCACCGAGAGCTCACCAGAGAGCTCTTTTCTTGCATCCAACACTCTGTTCATGTATTTTCACTTTCTTTAAGTCCTCAACTCGATGAGAGCTCTCAAGCCTCGCCCCTTGCGACTATAAAAGGGGAGGCGGCCCTCCGGTTGAGGCAAGGTTCAAGATTTCAACATCCAGCACCCGCACTCGCACACTCGATATTGGCACTAGCCTCAATCATAGAGACTTAGGAGCCCTCTCCCTCTCTCGCCTTGCTTGTACTAGCCCCGGTATGAGCATCTGAGCTCGGATAGTGATCACACTGGACTAGGGAGCCCGATTTGCCCCGAACCAGTATAAATCTTGTGTCATTGTCTCTAGAGCTAGGCCATCGGAGCACGCATTAGCCAGACATTACTATGACAGTGGTATTAGACCATGACAGTTGGCGCGCCAGGTAGGGGCAGCGCTAGTGCGACGTTTTCCCCACTCCGATGGCTTCTTCCACTCCGCCGACGGCCGCAGCGCTAGCGATGCGCTTCGGCACCATCGACTTCTCCGGCACCGAGCCAGAGCAGTCCATCACCGGAGCCGTCTTCACCCGCCCAATGAGGCGTGAGGACATCCCCAGCCGCCTCCGAGGCGCCACCGACTCCGTCCTGACGAGCATGGGACGGAACTCCACCTCCGCGCCGGTCAGCCCCATCCGCCGCCCGCCCGCGGACCGCTTCTTCGACCTCATCAAGGACCTATTCCCCGAACATCCCGGGATCCGAGCCTACGCAGCTCGCGCCGCGATGTGACCTTCTCCACCGCCAATGTCGTCCCCTCAGCCGGCGGCGAAGAGGCGCCGTCGGTCGACGAGTTCACGGGCGGCCCACGCCAGATGTACCCCGATGGGCAGCAGGGCCTCCCACTCTATCGGGCGACGAGCCCCAGGCCAAGATCCATGAGCTCGAGCTCGCCCTCGATGGGATGAGCCCTCATGGATTGCGATCCCACGCGCTGCTACATGTGTCACACCCCGAGGGTGCGGTAGAGGAAGTCCACTCGAGCGACGCCTCCCAACACACGCCAAGGGACTCCGCCGCGCCGCCGTGGCGGCCGCCCGCCGACCGCGCCAAGCCTCGGCCGGAAGAGCTCGAGGAGCCCGAACGCCGCAGCAGCCCAAGAACGCGAAGCCCTCCTCGCCGAGCAGGAGGGAGACAAGCAATCACGAGCACGAGCTCGAGCCCGCGAGGTCCACGACCGCATCAACCGGACGAGGGCCCGAACAGCCCCCCGCCGGTGTTCGGAGAGCATCCTGATCCCGGGCGGCCCGCCGCGCTGCCCACGCCGTTGCCCCGCCCCCGAGGGACCCGAGGCACGCAGGACCCACGAGCAGCTTAAGAGACTCCTGGCGGAGGCGGCGGTCCAAAGAAAGCAAGCTCGCGCCTCACCGACGACCGCCGGAGGAGCACGAGGCTTCTCCCCCACCCCGAGGTCCACGCACGACGACGAAGTCGGCGAGAACCGCGACGCCGTGGACACCATCAACGCCCGGCCGCAAAGCGGAAGCTCGAGCCGAGAAGAACGCCCCATAGACGACGACAAGTACCACCACCACGACCACGAAAGCGCCCCTCGCAGCTGCCAAAGAAGCGACGCGGTGGGCCGCCACGACGAAGAAGACAAGAGCCGCAGCCCCACGCCGGTGCGCCGCCCGCGGAGCCCGCTCTCCCAAACGGGGCCGCCGGCCCTCGAGCTCGAGCTCGAGGAGGCCTAAGGCCTCGGCTCACGCATCCACGACGCCCGCTTCCTCTCGCCCGAGCTCCGACCCGTGCGTATACAACGGGAGACCGACCCCCGCCACATGGCTCGAGGACTACCGCCTTTGGCTGTCCTGAGAGGCGCCGACAAATGACTACTTCATCATCCGCAACCTCCCGCTTTTACCTTGCAGATTCGGGCGCGATCGTGGCTCGAGCACCTCCCGAGGGCACCATCCGCAACCGGGAGGACCCGCGCGACGACTTCGTCGGCAACTTCTTCCAGTGGCACCTACGCCCGGCCAAGCACGACGTGGGACCTGCGAGGCTGCAAGCGTAAGAAGGGGGAGAGCCTGCGCGACTACATCAGGCGCTTCTCCAAGCTCAAGAACCTCCTCGGAGGCCTCCCTCCGAGTAGATCATCACGCTTCACCTTCGGCACTACCCGCGAGACCCCGATCCATGAGCTCGGGGGCGTCCGTGAAGCCCCGAACCATGAAGGAGCCCTCGACCTCGCCACGCCACGCCGAGGGAGAGGACGCCGCCTCCGCCGCCACGGGCAAGGGCAAGCCGAAGGGCGACGACGAGGAAGCCGGGGATCGAACTCCCCGCAGAAGGAAGAACAAGAAGAACAAGCGCCCCCGCGACGACAACGACGATGACTTCGAGCCGCTGCGACAAGTGCAAGGCCGGGCGGCAAGGGGTGGCAAGCCCTTCGCCCCCAAAGAGCACTTCGACAGATGCTCGAGGAGCCGTGCCCGCACCACGAGGGGCCGGCCAAGCACAAGATGAAGGACTCCGCTCTCATGAAGAAGCACGTGATGGGCACGCTGCGGTGGTGGTGACAAGGGCGACAACGACAAGGACGCCAAACCGGCTCCCGACGAGTTCGACGCCGACATGTACATCGAGGACGGTGCCGCCAACGCCGCCTTCGGCGGGCCGCCGCCACGAGTCCAAGCGCCGATAGAAGCTCACGCGCCGCGAGGTCCTCTTCACCGAGCCAGCTACCCCCGAGTACCTCAAGTGGTCGAGCTCGGCGATCACCTTCGACAAGGCCGATCATCCCCGACACATCCCGCACCCGGGGAAGGTACCCGCCGTCGCCGATCCCATCATCGGCACCATGCGCCCTCGGGAAGGTGTCCGATGGACGGCGGCAGCGGCCTCAACCTCCTCTACATCCACGCGCTCCAAGCCCTTGGCATCCCCAAGGCACGCCTCCGCCCGTCGCGCGAGCCAATCCACGGGGTGGTGCCGGGAAGCGATGCTCCCGCTCCGGACGGATCGACCTCCCCCCCGTCACCTTCGGCACCCCGGACAACTTCCGCAAGGAGGTCCTCACGCTCGAGGTGCTCCCGCTCAAGAACGCCTACCACGCCCCCCTGTTGGGGCGGCCGTGCTATGCGGTTCATGGCCGTCCCCCAACAACACCTACCTCAAGCTCAAGATCCCCGGTCCCGAGGGGGGTCATCACCGCCGACTCCACCTTCGAGCACGCATTCACCGCGAGGCCGCCGGCCGGCCCAAGACGCCGACGCCGCTGCCAAGATTGAGCGTGATGCTGCCCAGATGGCGGCCCGGGCCAGCGCCGATGACTCCCCGAGCTCAAAAGAAGGCGAGCACGAGCTCAACCGTCGAGCTCCAGAAGGTGGCAAGCACGAGCTCGTCCGCCGAGCTCTAGAAGGTCACGGGCACATTCGAGCCCGAGAAGGACGCCAAGGAGGTCACGGCCGACAAGGATGGGCGCACCCTCTCTCTGGGGGTGCCGAGCTCACCCCCAAATAGGAAAGCCAGCCTGCCGACTTTCCTCCGCGCGAACCTCGATGTATTCACGTGGAGGGCCTCGGATATGCCAGCCATACCGAGGGAAGTCGCCGAGCACTCCTTGAACATCAAACCCGGCTCTCGGCCTGGTGGAAGCGTAGGTCGAGACGTTTCGACGACGATCGACGCCGTGCAATCGCCGAGGAGATAGATAAGCTCTTAGCCGCTAGGTTTATCAAGGAGGTGTACCATCCCGAGTGGATAGCCAACCCTGTACTAGTTAAGAAGAAGAATGGGAAATGGAGAATGTGTGTCGACACACGGGTCTCAACAAGGCATGCCCGAAGGATCCGCTTTTTTGCCGCGCATCGACCAAATTGTTGACTCCACCTCCGGTGCGAGACGCCTCCGCTTTCTCGACGCCTACTCCGGCTACCATCGGTCGCGATGAACGAGCCTCGATCAGCTCGCTACCTCCTTCATCACTCCGCTTGGCGCATTCTCATTACGTAACAATGCCCTTCGGGTTTGAAAACGCCGGCGCCACCTTCCGCAGGTGCATGCGAAAGTCTTCAAAGAGCTCCTCGAAAAGCTCGTAGAAGCATATGTCGACGACATCGTTGTCAAGACGAAGCGCTCGAAAGAGCTCATCCCTGACCTCGAAAAGGTCTTTGCCAAGCTCCGAGAGTACGGGGTCAAGCTCAATCCCGAAAGTGTGTCTTCGGGGTCCCTCGAGGGAAGTTGCTTGGCTTCATCGTCTCCGAACGTGGCATCGAGGCCAACCCCGAGAAAATTGCCGCCATAGCGAATATAGGGCCGATAAAAAATGTCAAGTGCGTGCAACGGCTCACGGGATGCCTAGCCGCACTAAGTCGTTTCATAGCCCGACTCGGAGAACGAAGCCTCCCACTCTACAAGCTGCTGAAAAAATCAGAGCGCTTTGCCTGGACCGACGAGGCCCAGCAAGCTCTCGATTCGCTGAAGCGACTGCTTGCTAATCCGCCCGTACTCGTCGCGCCCGTGCCCTACGAACCGATCCTCCTCTACATCTCGGCCACCTCGAAGGTGGTGAGCACCGCGCTCGTCGTCGAGAGGGGAGGAGGAAGGGCACGCTCCTCAAGGTACGGCGTCCGGTGTACTTCATCGCTGAAGTCCTCACCGACACCAAGACCCGTTACACACAGCTCAAAAGCTCGTGTGGTCGCGTCGCCGATCACCCGCGCAAGCTCGGGCATTACCGACTCCCATCCGGTCAAAGTCGTCTCCAAGTTCCCCCTTGGCGAGGTCATCCGTAGCCCCGAGGTTACGGGCCGTATGGCCAAGTGGGCTATTGAGCTCATGGGACCCGACATCACCTACGCCCCGTGAGACGCCATAAAATCCCAGGCTCGCGCAGGCCTTCGTCGCTGAGTGGACCGAGGTCGAAAGCAGCCGCCCAGCCCAACGACATCGAGCACCGGACGCCGCATTTCGACGGATCCGTAAAGAAGTATGGCGCCGGCGTCGGACTCGTCTTCATCTCTCCAAACAAGGTGCGCATGAAGTACTCCATCCGCCCCACTTTCCCCGCGTCCAACAACATGGCCGAGTACGAGGCTCGTGAACGGGCTTGCGCATCGCGCGAGCCGGCATCCGCACCTCGAGATCCGGGCGACTCGAGCTCGTCGAGGAACCAAGTCATGAAGGAAGTCGATCGCGTCAACCCGAAGATGATCGCCTACCACCGTGGTCCGAGAGCTTGAGGAGCACTTCCACGGGCTCGAGGTCAACCACATTCACCGCCACCTCAACAACGACGCGATGTTCTCGCCAAGCTCGCGTCGGATCGCCGCCAGTCCCGCCAGCGTCTTCATGCACGAGCAACGCAAGCCATCGATACGACTCAAAGACGACCCTGCGCGACGACGCACGCGAACTCGACCGCCGACGCCCGAGCTCGGACCCTATGGAGGTAGACGCTCCCGCAAGCCCGACCTCCCCAACGCGAAGGCTTGCCTAGCCACGAGCTCACACCCAACTCGGGCTCGGGGCTGGATCGAGCTCGACAAATGACGGCCCGGCCCGATCGCGGATCCCACCGCTCCAGCGGGTTCAAGGAAGGCAAGCTCCCCCCAGGCAAGAGGAATCCAGCGCCCGGCGCGAAGGGCCAAGTCGTTCGCCCTTGTCGGGCAAGAGCTCTACCGGGCGCTGAGCCTCCGGCGTCCCTCCGGGGCCACGCATCACCTGCGAGCAAGGGGAGAAGCTCATCGAGGAGATCCACTCCGGCCACGCGCCACCATGCGGCGCCGCGAGCTCTTGTTGGGAAGTCGCTCCAGGCAGGTTTTATCGCCAACCGCCGCCGCGGACGCCATCCGACCGTCCCGACGCCGCGAAGGATGCCAGTTCTTCGCCTGCGCACACACCTCCCGGCTCAGTCCCTCCAGACGATCCCACTCACTTGGCCATTCGCGGTCTGGGGCCTCGATATGGTGGGACCTTTCAAGAGGACAGCCGGGGGCTACACGCACCTCCTTGTCGCCATCGACAAGTTCTCGAAGTGGATCGAGGTCATGCCCATCGCGCGATGCCGAGCTGAGGAGACCGTCAAGTTCTTCACCGGCATCATCCACCGCTTCGGGGTCCCGAACTCCATCATCACCGACAACGGCACGAACTTCGTGGGAGAGGTCTTCATCGACTGGTGCAGCGATCACGGCATCCGCGTCGACACGTCCTCAGTCAGTCACCCGAGGACCAACGGCCAGGTAGAAAGAGCTAACGGCATGATCCTGCAGGGCGTAAAGTCTCGCATCTTCAAGAGGCTCAAAATACGCCCGCCGGTGGCTCGCCCGCTCCCGCCGGTCGTATGGAGTCTCCGCACAACGCCAAGCAGGGCCACGGGACGAACGCCGTTCTTCCTCGTCTTCGGATCCGAGGCTGTGCTCCCCACCGACCTTGAGTACGGTTCGCCCCGCGTCCAAGCCTTCAACGAGCACAATAATCAAGCGCTGCTCGAAGACGCTGCCGATCAGCTCGATGAAGCTCGGGACATCGCCCTCATCCACTCCGCCAAGTACCTGCAGTCCATGAGGCGCTACCACGACCGCCACGTCAGAGGGCGAGCTTTCAGCGTCGGCGACTACGTCTTGCGGCGAGTCCAGAGCTCGAAAGACAAGCACAAGCTCTCGGCGCCGTGGGAAGGGCCCTTCACCATCGACCAAGTGCTAAGGCCGGGCACGTACAAGCTCAAGGACCATCAAGGCCGAGTCCTCACCAACGCATGGAACATCGAACAGCTACGTCGCTTCTTCCCCTAAATGTATTTCGAAATGTTGTAGCTACAAGAGCTCAATAAAGGCACAAATTCGATGCAAAAATATGTGCAAGCATTTCGAATTTTTTCCTTAGCACATCTGAGCAACGACTGGCCTCCGCCCCGGCGAAGACCCGCCCTTGCTCGGGGGCTACAAGGAGCGGGGTGCACACCCCACGTTTTTAACGCACCGATTTTTTTCGCAAAACTTACAAGTTTAGAGCTCAGCGACGAGCTCAAACTTACGAACTTACACTCTCTCCTCTTAGCCCAGACAATGTTCCGAAACGACTAAGTCGCGAGCTCATCGCATTAGAGCATGGCGCGACTGCCTAACGACCTCCCGCGCCCCTGCGGCCAGCGAGGAATGGCCCGCCATCCAGCTCTCGAATCATGAGCTCACCAGAAGTCGAAGTAGAAACAGAACACGATATAAGAGGAAAGACGACTTTCGTTAACACATGAGTTGCCATAAGTTTTTACAATTTGCCTCGACTACGAGGACTTACTGAGCTCGCAACTAAAAGAGGCCGAGCCTCGAGTCCCTATCCCCTCGCAGCGGGTCTTGGTCCATCGGCACGCCTGGGCGGACGCGTCTGCGCAGCTTCCCCTCCTCGCCGGGCTCTTTCTTGGTCGCTCCGTCTCCACCGGCAGGGGCTCGAACACCTCGAGCTCCTCGGCGGCAAGCTTGAAGAGCTCGCCAGACAGCCAGCGGTGGCGACCTCGCCAGCCAGCCGCCTTCCGACGGTGTCGGCATCATCAACGCCCGGGCGCCCACCCCGCCTTCACGATGTTGACCTCGAATTTGGGGTTGTGGGTGAAGACGACGCTGACGCCTTGTGCACCACGCGGCCCGCGTCCTCCGTCACTTTACGCGGGATCGCCGACACCGCTTGGCGGGTCCTCCACATCTTCCACCCCGAGGACATCGCAGACGTCCTCGACCGCGACACAAAGGCCCTCGTGGCGTGGCCGAGCTCCCGGCCTCCCTCCACGGCCTTAGAGCACACTCTTGAAGCTCCCGAGCTCTTTCCTCGTGTGCCGTCGAGGTCGCCGGTGCGCTGCTTCAGTCCCGCCTCCTTCTCCCACAGCGCGAGGCTGCGTGTGCTTCTCAGGAGGCTTCGAGGCGGCGAGCTCCCGACTCCTGTCCTCGGCCTCCCGCGTCGCCTTCAGAGATTTCTGCTTCTCAGCTGCAAACAAAGGCAACAGATTAGACACGAGCCACAAGGCCTTTGGGATGCAAAAGAAGAGGCAGCCGCCCGCTTACTCCACGGCTTCGTCGTCAGAGCTCTTGCTCATTGTACCGTAGCTCATAATTCTCTGCTTCAAACCGAACCCGCTCCGCTCCGAGGCGCGGAGATTGCACCACAACTCGGAAGCTTCACGGGTTGTAGGCTGAAGTCCCGCCGACGAGGACGGTCAGCCTCAAACGCCAAACAAGCAAGACGAAAGACAAGGGCATGAGCACTCACCCTCGAGCTCGGCGTCGCGGTGGCGGAGTTGCCTCGCAAGCTCGTCCCTTGTCCTTCCGCCGCAGGGACTCGCGCCACCAAGCGCCGAGCGCTCAAGCTCCTTGTTGTCGAGCTTCACGACGGGAGTCGAGCTCCTCCTCGCATCTTCTCGTGCCGCCGCTTATGAGCGAGTTCGAGCTCCTCCTCCCGCCGGGTCGCCTCCCCGCAGCCGCGGCCTCCACCCCCCCGCCCCTGGGCCTCCCGGGCAGCCCGCTCCCTCCGCTCCACGAATGAGGTTGCCGCCTCCTCCGCCCGGCCTCCAGAAACGGGTGCCGGAGCCGCTGCAGAGCCAAGCTTCGTCGCACATCTCCCGCGCACAACGCCGCCGCCCGCCCGACGAAACCGCCGGCCCCTCGTGGGGAGGTCTTTGTCAGCGGTTGTATCCCCTGATGGCCTCCCTTACGCCCGCGAGCCACAAACGGTTAAACAAGAGAAAAGACACGAAACGAAGCCCCGACTCACCGTAACGACGACAAACCTCGGAAAAGACAACGGGCGCACTTCTCGCCGGTCCCGATGGTCGACGACCCGCCTCCTCCAACAACGGCGACGGCCGCGGCGACCCGAGCATAGGCCGGAGGGACAACGATGTCCGCGCCGTGGAGGGACACCGTCGCTACGACAACAAGACGGATACCTTGGCACCGTCGACTCGACGCGCCCCACGGCAAGAGAACGGCACCCCGGACGCGGCGGCGACGTTCAGTGGTGGCGGCGCCTTCGACGGCCCGGCGTCTTCCAAGCCCCTCATCGCCGGTCCGCGCCGGCCTTCCCGCCGCGCCGGCGGCCCCGGCGCGTGAGATCTCGATGACCTCCTCAGCCCGAGGTTGGGCCCCGACCTCGCGCTGGGTCTCGACGCGCTCCTAAGTGGCCGTGGCCTCCTCCGAACCGCCTCCATCTCCGCCGCCGACGAGCTCGGCAGCCGAGTGCCGACGCCCCCGAGGCCGCCCGCTGAGCCCCTCGACCGAAGCCAAGACGGTCCTCAACGCCGCCCACGGACGGCCGGCGCCGAGGAGGAGTCCAGGAGCACGAGAGGCCCTCGAAACCGCCGAGGCGCTGGTCGACAATGCCCCCTTGAAGGGGAACAGCCACATCATCTTCGAGCTCGCCCGCGCCGCCGTCACCGCCCCGCTCCCGATCGCCGAAGCCGGAGCTCCGCCACCGCCCTTCGAAGCTCGCGCCGCGGATCGAACTCCACCGGGCCGAGCTCATGGTCAACGGCGCCATCGAGCTCGCCATCTTTAAGCCCGAGCCCGCCCGGGCCCGAGCTCGGGCGCATCCGCCTTCGGGGCGCGATCGTGGCACGCCGCCGCCGCCCCTAAGCACGCCTCAACGCCGTGATCAATCACTACAGCCAACGATGACATGAAGGGCGGAGAGCTTACCCGACGGCCACCCTCTCTTCTCGTCTTCTTCTTCGCGCCGCCGCCCGGAGCCCCGGGACGCCCGACCGGGGCACCCGACCCCCTCGCGTCGGGGCTTAGGCGCTGGGGCAGGCCGAGGTCGCGCAGAACTCGGCGCCGCTGCGCCCAAGGCCACCACCAGCAGGCGAGCTCGCTGGCCCCGATGAGGTCCCGGCCGCCCGCCGCCGAGCGCCGCCGACGCCGAGGGCCCACCCTGTGGCTCGACGCCGGGCCCCGTCCCTCGACGGCCCGCCGCCGCCACCACCGGGACGACCCCGCCTCCTCGTACCGAACGAGGGCCTGCTGAACGCCGGCAGGATCCTGCCTCAGCTCCGTGGGAAGAGGAGGTTGGGAACCAAAGGGGCGCACCACGCCAACCTACGTGAGCTCGAGCTCGTAAGAGGGCTCAAAACAGAAAAGAACGAGCTAAGACAAGGCGACGAGCACTTACCAAAGACGGAGGTCTCGGGGTTCGTGGAGGATCCGGGAGCTCCCGGCGCCCTCGCTCCCGCCCTCGTCACCGCTTCATCCAAAAACTCCACCGGGTCGACGGTGAGACCAGTGGGCGCTCGCCATCCCCACGAATGGGGGCCTTCTCCTTCTCCATCTCCCATATCCGGAGAGCTCGACGCCGAGGGCACCACCGCCTTGCAGAGCCAGGCCCTCGATGATATGGTTCACCGTCAGCCCTACGCCCCGGAGCACCTTGATCTTGCCCACGGCCGCCTCCACGCCCTCCACCATGTGTTGTCGTGCGGGCCCTCGCGCCACACAGCGACTCCCCTTCGAGAAAGTGCGGCCGGTGTACCGCGACAGAGGGTAGGAGAGGTCGTTCTTGAGGTAGAACCACTCCTCCCTCCAACCGGGGTGGCCAACGGGAAGTCGCCCTCCCGAAGGACTCCTGACCTTCCCCCGCGCCGCCGGCCGACGCACGCGACGCCGCCGGGCCGCCTCCCCTCCCCGGCAGCCGGCCGGATCTTGGCGAAGACGTAGTGCTTGAAGAGCTCCCAGCTGGGAGGGATCCCAACCATCCCTCGCAGAGCATCGTGAAGACGGAGAGGAGAAGCACCCCTGCTCGGGCGTGAGGTGCCGGAGCTCGATGCCCCAAGACGTGATGAGCCGCCGAAGAAGTCGTCCGCAGTATTCCGGAGCCCGCGCCGCGGAAGGTGACGGCGAGACGATGTACCTCCGGCAGTCGCACCTCGGGATGCCGCCGATAATTCACTTCCTTCGCCACCCGCTGGAACGGGCAACACCATCGACGGTGCTGCATCGCCGATCTTCCCCACCGCCGCCGCCGAACGCGACCACGAGCCCATCTCTCAATCACCTGAATGAGTCGGGCGGCGGCTGTGGGAGGTGGAAGATCGGATCTTAGTGGGCAGCGGCGATTGAACTCTCTCTCTCTCTTCTCTTTCTCGTGGAGGAAGGCAAGAGATGGAAGGTAAATCCGCTCCCCAATCTCCTCCTATTCGCGATGCGCGCGAGGCGACGAGAAGAAACCGCCAAACCCACCACGCACCACGCCCACTGCAATCGACGCCGCGAGATCGACGCACGCGCGACACCTGCGGAAGCCGAACGGCCGCGCATTAATGGGGCAACCCCCCACCAACGGTAAAAATCCCAACGGTAAGATCTCAACGGTTATTTTTACACAACGGGTAAAAACCCAAGAGCGCGGCGCAACGGTCAATTTGCCGAGCCTCCAAAAAACAGAGCCGCGACGCGAGCTCATCGCCTCAGGTTCGGAGGTCGGCTCAGCTCGAGCTTCGAGGCCGCCCGGGGACATCACGAGCGAGAGCGCCATGGGAAAGCGGCACCGACGGCCCACGCCGAGCCCCTCCCGAAAGGG
This sequence comes from Hyparrhenia diplandra, assembly GCA_015847255.1. Classification (NCBI taxonomy): domain Eukaryota; kingdom Viridiplantae; phylum Streptophyta; class Magnoliopsida; order Poales; family Poaceae; genus Hyparrhenia; species Hyparrhenia diplandra. The sequence continues at coordinate 58,213 of JADLZK010008413.1, read as the reverse complement.
GCTCGGGGCTTCCGCTTGTGCGCGGTCCCGGGTCGCTGAGGCCTACGATCGACCCGAGCCATCCTGACGACGAGGGAGGCGCCTCGCCCGACACGTCGGGGCTCGAGAATTGCGGAAGTTGAGTCCTCGTAACTTGAGGTTGACCCACCACCGGGTCGAACGAACGAGCCGACGAGCTCGAGCCTCACCTAGACTATCCGATGGCAGCTCCCCCGAGCACTCGATCTCGGCCAACGGGCAAGATTGAGCTCGAGCTCATCACCCCCTCGCGAAAGCAAAGAGGAATGGGTCGACGAGCCCACGAAAATCGTCCTAAAGCCTCCGCGAGAACTCATTGTTCCCTCACGAGCCCGGGGTCAGCACTCGCTGAGGCGCCGCAACGCACCCACGGCCAAACATCAATTCCACAACAAGGGTCGCCTCCACGACGAAAGCCAATCGCTACAGATAGCATTCGGAGAGACCCCATCTCTCCCAAACGCCGGGCTACCGTGGGGGATCGATATTTGGGATACCCATGAGCGAGCCCTGTCTCGGCATGACCACGAACGAGACATCCCCCGTGGTTTGTGAGGCCCGCCGCGCACGAGCCTCCACGCAAGGACAGATCTCCGCCCCGCCGCCCGCTCGCAAATGAGCCCTCGGCGAAGACCCATCGCTCCGCACCACCCGAGGTCTCCAGCGACGAGCTCCCTGCCTCCGGCGCGCCCGACCGCCCGGACTTCTTCCGCCCCTCGCCGAGCTCCCCCGACGACGAGCACCGCAGAGATGGCTACGTAAGAGCCTCGGCCGCCGCCTTCCCGGCTAGAAGCCTCGCGGGTACGGGAGTTGGTCAACGACTCTCCGACAAACCCAACCACCTCCCGACGGACGCCGTAGCCACGTAGAGCCACAGCTACGGAGAGGTCATTCGACCGCCCGCCATACCCCGCCGGCTCCAACAAATACGCCGCCACGCTGCCGGCAAAGTACATACGGGTACGACTTCCATCGACGGTGGGCACGCCCATACCGAAGACGCCTTCCAACTACGATTAGAGACGTGGCGACGCCTTACCCACCGCCCAAACCCCGATTCCCGCATCGGCGACGGTACCAATTTCAGCATCCAAAGCACCCGGAGCCCGAAGGAAGCCTGGTCCGCACCGAGAGCCTCACCGAGAGCTCTTTTCTGCATCCAACACTTGCTCATGTATTTTCACTTTCTTTAAGTCCCTCAACTCGATGAGAGCTCTCAAGCCTCGCCCCTTTGCGACTATAAAGGGGAGGCGGCCCTCCTGGCTGAGGCAAGGTTCAAGATTTCAACATCCAAAGACCAAGCACTCACAAGACTCGATATTGGCACTAGCCTCAATCATAGAGACTTGGGAGCCCTCTCCCTCTCTCGCCTTGCTTGTACTAGCCCCTATATGAGCATCCGAGCTCGATAGTGATCACACCGACTAGGGAGCCCGATTTGCCCCGAACCAAGATAAATCTTAAGGCCATTGTCTCTAGAGCTAGGCCATCGGAGCACGATTAGCCGTTTATTACCGTGACGGTGGTATTAGACCACGACGATGCTAGTATACATAAATAAACGATGCTATATATACATAAATAAACGATGCTATCCTTTTTCTTTAGTACTTGTGGAGTTCATATATACATAAATAAACGATGTTATTCTTCTTTCTTTAGTAGTTGTGGAGGACGTACCAATCTACAATATGGCGTATAGAGGCGAGTGAATGCATAATGCACTTTTTGAAAAAAAAAATGAAAACATGTTTCGAGGTTTGGTTTAGGGGAATTAGTTTTCTAAACGATCACAGTTTCTTTAACAAAAATCACCCGATCCTTTTATAGGAAAAAAATATAGTAATCTCCAGCAGTCCATTTGTTCATAGAACTTCACAATCCAACCCAGTCTCAGTTCAGAACTCTAAATATGCACTGAATGCAGTAGATCCTTGGAGAATGGAGTTTCATTGTCTGCTGGCAGCTTTAGAATTTAGAAACCGCAATCCCCACTAAAACAAAGCAGTCAGAATGCTTTCTGCTAAAATTCCACAGCCGCATCCAAGCTTTTCACTGAAGGATACAAAGGACAACATTTAGAACCTTTTTTCCTCAACCGGTGAAGCCGTCAAACACTAACCTAGAAGGTATTCAAAAATCACATTGCCCCCAGTCCCCAGAGTCTCGTGAAAGCAAAAAGCCTGAAGTAACAGATGCCCTTAGTCACATAAATGCCGCTCTGTACTTCTCTACAGTTCCTCAAACCCAATGTCCTCTGATGATTAACGTATAGGTCACCTGAAATGCAATGAGATATTGAGATTAGTAGTGTCACTACCAATTTGCATTGTGAAGGCAAAAACAACTCATACAAATTAGATCATGCAGTGGATTTTGGGTACAAAATGCTATTCTATATCTTAAGCAGACTGGAAATCATGGGACAACTCACAACTGTGATACATCAATCACTGTGAACAACACATTAGAAAATATTCCTTAACATTCTTGTTTTACTCCCATTTGTAGCATGAATAGTGAATGCTGCAGGCAAAGTGCATAAATAATACACACAGTAATTTCCTAAACCATCAATGCTAGCTTCCAAAAGAGAAAACAGATCGAACACAAACATATCTTTAATGCTGCCCAAGAAACTTACTAATACTATAATAGCATATCTTCAAACAAGCATCAGAGATCCTGGTCATCTAGTGCTAGTACTGCAATCCTTATTCAATTTTAAATAAATATTATAAAACCAAAAAGGTTTTACAACACACGTACACACACAAAAGAGAATTCACTGTATTTTAACCAACCCCATCCCAGCACTGAGGCATGAATCATCATCCTCTGCTCCAGTTGGCCACATTTATACCCTTCTTCATGTATATGGTCTATAAAACAGCAAGTCGTGTTTAATGATAATATATTGTTTGAGCGAGGGAAGAAACATTTTAGCATACCAAACGTCATCTAGCCTGTCTAACAACCTTGAATAGGATTCACAGAATTGCGATTCTATGAGAAAAGCTTAGGTATAACTTCAATTTGCTTTGTACAAAGCAAAAGCGAAATAGAATAAAACAATAATGTCACCATAGCACCTGAGGCGCACAGCCAACTTCTCACTCCTGCTGCCCAAAAATATGCTCTTCATCATCTAAGCCCCACTAATGACTGTGGATAGCCCATGATGAAAAAACTAGGTTTACCCTATGTCATGCAGCCAGTCTATCAAGAATGAACCTCTAACTTGCAGAGCTGCCATGACATGACAAAATTCAGGAAATAACTTCAGTATGGTTTGTACAGAGCCAAATAAAAATATAGGTGCAAAATTTGGGTCTTGAGAGGAAACCAACAGCAGAGCCATCATTGCACACGGGCACCAAGGCCAACTGAAAAATCAAATCGCCACACATCTAATGGTCATGAAGTCTAATTTGCAGAACTTCTATCCAAAGGCATATAACTAACTTCACTTTGGTTTTATATGAAATCAAAAAAAAAATCTTGCTAACAAATTTGGCTCCAAAAAAACAGCAGCATTTCCAGAATTCCACTTCAGTATTATACAGACAATTTCAAACACTAGCCAATTTCAAAAACTAAAAATACAAGGAAAGGACAGTACAAAGTCCACCTAAATACAGTAGAAAGAGCACAGAAACTACTCAATATATTACCACCCTTTTTAGTCCACTATACATGTATACTTATCTAGCTAGATGGAATTTCAGAACTAGAACACTGCCCTTCATTAGATGCTAACAAATGCAATGATAAAGATGTTCATACCAAAATGGGAAGAAGTTGCAAGAATGAATTATGAGGATGCCAAACCTGAGAAGAGATTCTTTACAGCACTGGTTACCAGAACATGCCTTAGCTCTTTCTCTTTCCCTTTGTCATGTCGTCAAGGAGCTCCCACTGGTGTTCTCCAGCGCAGCTAGAAGCATAAGCAGCAGCAAGACCTGGGACACTCATCTCGTGAGGGTGCACATGTTTACCCACAAGATTATCATGGCCCATCAATGCAATAGAACCGAAGCTTAAACTAGAAGTCATCAATCCCCTGTCCTTGAGAAATTTCATCAAGTAATACCGCGGCAACAACCGACGCTCCACGCTACACAATAGCAACACTGGCCGAAACACAATGTCTGGCATCTGCAACCCAACATCAGCCATTAGGAAATCCAAGCTTTTATGAACCCTTTCCGGCCTAAGGTCAGAATATTCGGCGCCTTCCTCACTGCTGATGCTATATCATCCCTCGACCACCCAAGCTTCTCAAACAGCTGTATATTACTGTCGAGCTTCTCACGGTTGAGGATCGCAAACCTCATGAACGCGCTGGGGAACACCCAAGAGCCCTGCTGGATTCCAAACTCGGCAACGAGTGCCAAAGTTTCCTGGAGGTGCTTAGTGCTCCTGACAAGTATCCGGGACAAGAAAGTGTTGGGAATATCGGAAATCTCCAACCCGCATCGCTGAAGGAGGGCCAGGTTGGGCTTGGCAACCTTGTCGAGGTTGACGGTAAGGAGGCCGGCGTTCGTCTTGACGAACCGCAGGAGCTCGTCGAAGGAGCCGAAGACCCCAAGCCAGAATTCGAAATTGCGGACGAGAGAGCGGCTGCGGCGGAACCGGGTCTGGACGGCGAGCACTACCTGGCCGACCTGGTGGCTCGACAGGCCGAGGCTGCGAAGCCCGGCGGCGCGGGGGAGAGGGTCTTCCCCACGTCGGCGCATAGGAGTTTGGGGTCTTTGGCGACGACGGTGGCGAGGTCGGTGCCGGAGATGTCGAGGTCGGCCAGGAAAGCGAGGACGGCGTCGGGCTTCGAGGGAGACCTGAGGCCGGGGATCATTTTGGATGCCTTGAGGGCCTGCTCTCCGGAGAGGCCGCATCTGGCGACGAGGTAGTCGGCGACCCTGAAGGGGCTTCTCGCGGCGGCGGTGGAACTGGAGAGGAGGCGATGGAGTGGGGCGATGCAGGAGGTGGAGCGGCGGGACGTGGGGAGTAGATGTGGAAGGAGTAAATTTCGGAGGTGGAGCATAGCGTCGGGAGCGGCCGGCGGCCGGCGGCCGGCGGCGGGAGGGATTGCGGTGAGAATTGCGCCGTCAGCCTTAGCAACTCCACAACCGAACCGGAGGCCGAAGCATCAAATTTGGGCCGTAGCCCCCTCATGGCCTCATCCACATTTTTAATCACACTCAGGCCCAACTCTCGTTTCAGCCTCGCTTGTACGGCTATATTGGGGTATATTAATGAACGGCTATAAAGTTGAGGGTGTTACTTATATTTTTACAACATTTGAGGGGTTACTTTAACGTTTTTCATAATGGTAAAAGTGGATATTTTTTTAGATAATAGAATAGATTTAATGGCTGTTAATATTAGTGGATCTCAACTGATGGCCAGATCATTCTGAGTGTGAGAATTCTTTTTGATTTATCTTTTTTTTTAACGCGCCTCGTGAGAATTAACGTGTATGTTCGATTGGTGTCTCCAATTAGTAATAGTAAGATAAAAATATCTAATTAAATAGGCTTAGAGCATCTCCAACAGTTTTGCAAACAGGGGTTTGCATTTCTTAAAAATTTGCCAAAAACATGAAAAAGTGGTCCAACAGGTTTTTGCAATTTGGATTGACATTTTGGGCAACTTGGCATTTGGCAGGTGAAGTTGTGCATATATGCGAGGTCACGTGGACTTGGCATATCGCGATCTCGCGGTACTCCCGCTGTACGTGAACTCTCGCGCCATATACTTGCCCGCGGTACCTCAATCCTGCCTCCTCGAGACATATCCTTCTGCGCCGCTGTTGTTTGCCGCACCGGTCGAGCTTTTCCTCGTGACCCGCGGAACTCCAGAAGGGATCGAGGGGATCGTGCTGGCATTCCTCAACGCTGCTAGGCTGGATTGAGGCACCCCATATGGACGCAAATAAAATTGAAGAACCACCGGGTGCTGCATGGATCGATCATGTGTACAGATGCACGCACGCAACATGATGGACGTCGATCGATTCAAGGCAAGCAACGAGCAGCAGCGATCGTGGTGAGGGCTAGTGAACGAGCAGCAGCGATCCAGGTGAGAAGATGGAACTCATGACGTGATCCTTGGAGGGATTGATGTGTGCGTGACGCTTGCCGACGGGGACTTGGAGCTGCAGCCGACGGGGACTTGGAGCACCGGCGGCGTCCTTGTGGAGACCGATCCTGCGTAGAGGCAACTGGCGGCGCGCGTAGAGGCAATGCGCGAAGAAAACCCCGCTACTGCATTTTGATTTGGGAGTCAAATTCGCGGCAAATCAAGTTGGGTCCACATTTTGGTAAATGGCAAGTCATATTTGCAAAACTCTTGGAGATGTCTTTTTTTTCTACTTGGCATTTTGATTTGGGAGTTGGCAAACTACAACAAATGGCAAAGAAAAAATATCAAACTGTTGGAGATGCTCTTAGTAAGACTATCTCTAACAGGAGGTACCCAAATATGAGACTCTACGAGTCACGCATGGTAGATGCATCACGGACCTAAAAGCTTACCCGTTCCAACAATGAACCCAAAAAAGCATGCTCCTCTTCCACCTCCCGTGCTCTTCTTCGATCTCCACGTTGGCGGCCGTCTCCTTCTCCCTCCCCTCTCCCCTGCAGCACCACACGCCTTCCCACCCACGTCGACCAACGGCACCGCGCTTGGACCGGAGCCGCCTTCCTCCGCCGTTGGGGGCTTGAGCCACCGTCCTTGCCGCGCCGAGGCGGAGCCGCCTTCCTCCGCCCGTCGCGGAAACAAGACACGATCCTCCGTCGCGCCAAGGCTGGAGCCTCCTTCCTCCGCCGCGCGGGGCCTGATCCACCGTCCTCAATCCGGTGCTGGAGCCACCTTCCTCCATCGCATCGCACCGGGCCGGATCTGCCTCGTCGTCGTCATAGCTAGTTGCAACGAATGAACCACTCGCGGAAACCTGCAAGCGCCGCCGTGCCCGCCTCGCCTCGCCGCGTAGCCTAGAAGCGCTGGCCGCGCTCAGTCACGGGCCCACCACTGGGCGAATACGTCGTAGTGGAGAGGGGACGTAACTTTGCGTTGCCCATCGGCTGTGACGCAAAATGCGTCGGGCGTTTGCATCGTCCGTTGGAGGATTTTGATACCTAAATGCACTCTGTGCCGAACTTATTTTGGGTTTGAGTTAGCATTTGGGTATGTTGTTGGAGTCGATCTGACGGATGATACAAGCTATGCACCCTGTCCTTCTGGTGGCGCGCCGCGCGTGGTTTTCTAGTACAATACGAACTTGACACTGACATCCGGAACTGCAGTGGTGGCGCGCCGCGCGTGGTTTCTACTCTAGAAGTCTCTAACAAATGACGTCAAATCTCTCTCTCTTCATCTCTCACCACAGTCACCAGAGACGACGTGGCCCGTGTGGACGAAGTTCGGTGCCTTTCGCGCCATTCCAAATGACAGCAGCACATATCGGAAAAGGTCCAGACGATATTTTTTTTTTTGGTGAACATGAACACGACATTTTTTTTTCCAGCAAACAGCACATGCTCTGGTGGAGTGGAGTAGTACGTGCTCTCTCTGGTACTGAATAAGGTACGTACTAGTCTTGATCTAGATTGTGATGGTCGCTGAGGTGATTTTTGGTGATTTTTTTTTAAAGATCCAGCAAGCCGGCTTTGATTGATAATAAGAAGGAAGTAGCATATAACGATAGCAGCGCAAGAAGCGCCCGATCCCCCAAACTAGCCTAGGCTGACTCGGGGGCTTAAGAACAAAGCTGATTACTCACATACAAATAACGACCTAGAATTCGATGAGCTGCAAACTAAGTGAGCTCCATTTCTACGTCTCCCGACTCAGCCGATAAAGTTTGAAGGTCATTATTAGCATTATAAGATACAAACAACCATCATCCATCACTCATGACTCTAAGCAAACAAGTCCCACACAGTAATTAAAACAAACAATGGGTGCAACAGAATCCCTAGTCACCAACAGCCAGGTAGTTGAAGAGACCTAGCTTAACCAAACAGAGCCAACAGACAATTTAAATATGTGGTCAATTAAGGAACTTTGCATTCATAATTCAAGGTAGTAAAAAAAAAACATTGTAGAGATCTACTTCTTGCCATCTGATGTTCATAAAAAAAATCCTATTTTTTACGAAGATCAACAAATTCTTTAAGCCCCAACAAAACAATGCAATGGTTCATCCAGTATACATGACTTCGGTTATGTTTGCAACCATGCAATTACGTAAAGTTTGATCCAGTATCACATAAAAAAAGCCACGTATCAAGCAAAGATTAGAACCAGATTATAAATTGAATGCAAACCCAAGACAACCAAAAAAATTGAAGTGTGAAAGAAACCTTTCGTACTCAGCATATAGCTTCCATGGGTCAATCAACATTCCTTAAGCATATAGCAAGAGATAACAGCAGCTAAGGAAACAAAAACGAAAATTTATATACTTATTCCTTATACAATCACTAAACTTCCAGGTAAAATATATGATAGTCTTAGTACTTTAAGACAGTAGAAAGAATATAGGGGACCTACCGTCTACTTCAGCTGCGTAGGGGAGCAGAGTAGTGTTTGTTGGTCCGGGGATCCCTGCACAGGTGAGCAGCAAGCTCACCAGCACATCCACACACTAACTTTGGCTAGAGGTAGAAGAAGGGGTTGAGCTCAAGCACATATACAGCACAAGCACCAGAGTTGGCCAGAACTCTGCTCTTTTAGTTGTGGTAACTGAACTAAAAAAACTTACATTACCAGAGATACATATATATACACAGAGAGGTAGGTTCAGTTTGTGTATGAACTGAAACCAGGGAAGGTGGGCTGCTGAAATGCAGTCTAACTCTACTGTCCTAGTAGTAGGATAAGCCTGCCATATTTACTAGCTATGGGAGGGACACAATGGCCTACCAAAATTCTGTGTCCTCACTACTTCTAATCTAAGCCTGCCATATTTACTAGCTAAGGGACACAATGGACTACCAAAATTCTGTGTCCTCACTACTTCTAATCTAGTGTTCCCACTACAGCTTGACTACTATTCAACTTTCAAAGTTGGTCTGCAGTTTCATATCTATTCTAGTGTTCTCACCAAGCTGCAGTCTTGACTGAAGACTTGTCTGCAGTTGGAGACTTCTCAGCGGCAAATTATTCAACAAGCAGGCCTGAAGCGTCTGCCCCAACTATGGCAAGCTCGCATATGGTACAAAGCTGCCCTTCGATGGAAGGAACAAACCGGGATCCACAATATGGGCAAGAAATATCCTTTTGGCCACGGTAGATAGGAACATATGTAGCGCCACAAACAACAAATGGATTTCTGAAGTCATAGTTCAGTTGGTGAGAATCATCCTTATCCTGGCAAGCTTGCAGCACCTGTCGAGCCTTCCTTGCTTGAACCTCTTGAGGGCTGTTCTCAAGAAGCATCCTTGCAAAGTGTGCTGCAGTAGCATAGTTTTTCTGCTTGAAGCAAAGAGCCATGGCGCTTGCAAGCACAAGCCTCATATGAATTTTCTGAAGCTTGCAGTTTGTGAAGTAAGCAGCCAACTCCTGTTGGCGGGTCACATCATCAAAAAAAAAAAAAAAAAAAAAAAAATCCTTTCTCTTGAGTTCCATCTTCAGACCAAGAATATACTCCCTCACTATTTCGATTAATTCCTTCACTTCATCAACTTCTCTCTGTGAGTCTACAACGATTACAGGAATGGTATGCAAGATGTTAAGGAACTGCCTCAGTGCTTCTGGAAACCTGCCCTCAGTTGTGGCTTTGTAGGCAGCCTTGAGTCTGCCTTCCATTTGTGAGAAACTGAAAATAAGTACAGGAGGGCCTCTTACATTAGGACTTGCAGACTCATTCCAACCTTTCTCTAAAGCAACAGATATAACCGGAGCAGCAGCAAGTGCACGCAGATATGAATGACTGCCCATATGCAGATCAAGAAACAAGGGCTTCAGAGGAGCAAAGTTCTTGATGCCTAACTGCCGGCTCAGCAACCTCATTGCTGTGTCAAAATTCCCTGCAGCTGCATGCTCCCCAGCCAGAGAAGATTTTTGTGTCCAGATTTGGCTGACAGGGATGCCTGCTGTTGGAGCAACAAATACAGCAGATCGAGCATTGCCAGCAGATCTTGCCGTCTCTGTATCAGGTGGAAGTTCCAGATCTTCCAGGTCCCAGCCACCTTCCTCACCGTCGTCCTCATTTGCTTCACCTTCCTCCGCATCAAAATAATCGCCACCATTTGCCACCACCTCACTTGCATCAACAATGTCCAAGTCCTCATCACCCCAGTCAGCACCAGAAGCTTCACCATCTTCCTCAAGCTCTGCCCTTCCAGTAGCATCCAGTCCACCTTCAAAAAAATATCACGCGTTACCCTCAGCAATGGCCAATCACCACAGGCTGTGAGAGGTGCAGGGGAATCAGTAGCGAGTGTGATTTTCCTTCAGGCAGACAAGGAACATTCTCGCCTAAATCAGCAGCAATCCTCTCAGCAATTTCAGTGAGCCCATGAGTGAAGGCAAGAACATAAGCAAGAGGTAGCTGCCCAGCATTTTCCAAGATCTCAACTCTCTTCTTTTTTTTTTTTTTTTTTTTTGATCGGTCAACGGGGGGAGAGGATCCCCACCTGATTTCATTGATCATTAGGCCTTAGAGCCGGATAATACAAATAGTTTTCACACATCGTGCATGCATACAAAAGGGTTTACATTGCCCGGGCAAGAATATCACACCATGTGTCTGCGCAGTTTGTCGCTCTTTGTCGACAACCGATGCTTCCAAAGCCTCGCTTCCGAAGCGGCATGCTTGCAGAGTCGCTGAATCGTTGTCCGTTCACCTCGAAATGCAAGATTATTTCTTCTCTTCCACAGGTGCCAACAGCCTGAGAACCAAGAAGGTCTTGAAGTTGTTCGCGAGGGATGTGTAACGGGGGTGTGTGAGGTCTCGCAGTCTCTCAACCGACCGTGTCCGATCGGTGTTGATCCTCACTTTGCATCCCAAAACTCCTTGGCAGCTGGACATCCAAAGATGATGTGCGATGCCGTCTCCTCGGCTCCCGACATACCTCACGAGATGGCATTGTCTACAATTTTTTTTGACGAGGTTTGTTCGACATTGGATCCGCTCACGTGAGAGGAGCCATGTGAAAAACTGCACCCACCGAGGAGGAGCCTTGGTGTTCCGCACAAATTTTTTCCCAAGCATCCCGTCCGCCGTCCTTCTTTGGCGCTTTATACGGCGGTGAGGTGTTCAGGTTGCCGTCTGCTCTGATCATGGGGCTTAATCTTCTATCTTTTGCATTAGTCAGCTGAACGTTGTCGACAATAGCACTTAGTTTACGCTAGCTGCATGGCCGCCTTACCGCGAACGCCGGCTTGCAATGCCCATTGTCGGTTAAGCTTGGACGCTGCCGGCGGTAATTTACGTGTTGGAGTAGTGTGTCATTAGCTGAGGGAACCTTTCAGCCATGGAGTCCTCTCCGTGCCAGGCGTCGTGCCAGAAGGAGGTAGTGCTTCCATCGCCCGAGACACACGGTGGTAATTGCTCAGTAGATGGGCAATATCGACCGCAAAGCATCTCCCGGTGCTGACCATGGATGCCACCTTGTAGCGAGGCCACATTTGCATTGTTTTGACCCAAGTAACCCAAGCTGATTCCTGTTGAAGATGCGGCTTGTGAATCATTTTCACATCATGCATATATTTTGCACACCCAAATCCTTGAGGCCAAGTCCTCCACTTGTCCTTCGTATCACATACATGGGTCCAGCAACCGGGTAGGGCCCCGATGCTTGGTCCGTTCCGGCCCAAAGGAAGGATCTTCTTCGTTTATCAACTTGCGTAATGATGCCTGGGGATGGGTAAAGCACACATGGCATAAGTGAGTTGGCTGTCGATCGATCGAATTCACCAAAGTGGCTCGCCCATATGGTTCAGCAAGCTCGCCGCCGGCCCGGCCAAGTATTTATCGGTTTTGCTACATGCGGTGCGAAGGCATTCAGGCGAAGCTTTGTGTTAGACAAGGGCAGTCCTAGATAGGTCTGCGGGAAGCCTTCTTGTTTGCAGCCGAGCGTTGAAATGCAAGCTGAGACGTCATCTTGCTTCATATGAAGTGGTACAGCCGTGCTCTTGGTGTAGTTGATCAGAAGGCCGGTAGCACAAGAGAATGCATCAAGGGCCTGTTTGAGAGCTTGCACATCGGGGGACCGTGCCTCGTACCAAAGATAGCGTGTCATCCGCATATTGCAACACCCGGGCGGTTTAGGCCATCGGCGATGGGGTGCGGATCGCTGCACTTTGCTTAATGTAAACTTGCAGCACATCGGCCACCAAGAGGAAATGATAGGGCGAGATTGGGTCTCCTTTGTCGTAGCCCACGCCCGGCAAGTAATCCACGGCCCCGGACATCCATTGACTAATGCTACGCGGACTTGGAGGACTGCGGGATCTTTTCGCATCCAGTGGCACCATTGCTCGCTGAATCCCCTTGCCCGAAGCACAACATCCAATGCTTCCCAAGAGACGGTGTCAAATGCTTTGGCGAAGTCTAACTTCACTACTAGAGTGGGCACTTTCCTCTTGTGACAGCACTGAACCAACTCCATGGCATAGACGAAATTTTCTGAAATTGATCTACCACGAATGAATCCGGTTTGGTCAATATCAACCAAGCTGTTGATCTGTCGTTGTAGTCTGGTCGTTAGGATTTTTGTCAGAATTTTGACACACCCATTCTGCAAACAAATCGGCCTGAAAGCATGCACTTCATTTGCTCCCGGTTTCTTCGGTATGAGTACCATGTGGGATCGGTTCAGTCTCTCCAGATCGACCTGACCGTGGTGGAAGGCATGCAGGAAATCCATGACCTCCGAGCGGACTGTCCCCCAGGCTGCCTTGTAGAAACTTGGGCCAAACCCATCGGGCCCTGGAGCACTGTTCCTATTCATCCCTTTGACAGCCTCAAGAGCTTCCTTTTCAGTGAATGCAGCTGTCAGGTCCATTGTTGGTGATGGAAGTCCTCTATAGAGCTCGGCCGCGAAAAGGCCATGCTGATTGTCCCTCCACGCCAATTATGCCTCTGAAGTACTCCGTCAGCGCCGTCAATTTTGCTTGGTGGCATGTGACCTGAACCCCGTCCACTTGGATGCTTCTGATCGACCCCGTTCTTCCTCAACCTCACTGTCGCATGGGCATGAAAGAAGGCCGTGTTGCTGTCGCCTTCACGAACCGCCTTTATCTTTGCCCGTTGCTTCGATATCTTGCCCATTTGCTCGAGTTCCATAGCCACCGATCACAAGCTTGTTGTTGTCGGCTGCATTTCATCTGAGACAAGTTGCGAGATTCTTCGAGCATATCAAACAAAGAAGATAATGAACTTGCAATTTGGGATAATAGCCGGTGGCGCCCTGTTTCGCCTAGACCAAACCTTCGCCGCCGCTCGATGGATTTGAGGCGCCCGAGCGAGGTTTCGGCCGCATCCTCGTGTCGTGGTGCCTCGGTCCATGCCGGTAGGACAGCCGGCGAGAATGCATTGTTCAATAACCGGGAGTTCTCAAAGCGGAAGGTGTTGGTTCTTGGGATTTTAGTTGAAAGTGTGGCAAGAATTGGCATATGGTCCGAAGTTGGGCGGGAGGGTGAGCAGGGAGGAGTCCGGGAACAAAGATGAGAAGGCAATGTTGTGGAAGACTCGATCTAGTCTTGCCAAAGTGGGTGCAGCTCTTTTGTTGGACCAAGTGTATTGGCACCCGAGAAGAGGAATTTCAAGAAGATTTTCCTCATTGATTTTATCATTGAAAGCGAAACAAGAGCCGAGTTTGTGATGGCGGTATTCTTGTCCAACCGTGATCTAATTAGGTTGAAATCCCCAAGGGGCCCAGGCGCCGGAGACAGACGCAGATAGGTCAGAGATCGAGGAGAGGAAGAGGTGTGTGTGTCTATGGTCTGACGGAGCGTACACGTTTGTGATTGAGAACGAGTGTTCAGAGATGCAGGAAGAGAAGGCTGTGGTGAGGCTGAAATTGTGTTGATCGTGGTGGCTGTTGTCTAGAGTTAGGAAGGAAGGGTCCCAAGCAATCGAAGATACCGCCTCTGGACCCAACTGCATTGCAGACCACGAAAGAAGAGGTGAGGTTGGGTGGTAGAAAGGAGCACGCTTTGAAGAAGTTACAGGAGTCAAGCTTAGTTTCCTGCAGACATAGGATAGACGGGGAGGCATTTCGAATCGTGTCGCGGACAATGATGCACTTATCCGGGTCGCCAAGACCACGCACATTCCACGAAAGCAACAAAAATGATTTTGACGACGTTGACATTTTGACAAGGGTTACACCAACACAAGATCCGTCACAGACGACACAAACCACCACCAGCCGAAAAACACTAAAAGGACACACACAAAGTCGATGCACGACGTTACAGACTCAATGAGAAAACATAAAGGTACAGGGAGGGCACAGAGAAGAGAAGAACATCTAGGGCTACTGATCAAACATAACTGAAAAACAAAGACAACAACAACACACGGCTGGTCGATCGTAGGAGAGGTGGCACTAAACATTTCTCACGTGGGGTGACACCACGTCCACTGCAGCAGTGGTAGAGCAGCCAAGGGCAGCTGCACGTGCCAGCTTACGCAGAGCTGGAATAGCAATCGGCAACTTCGTCCTGTTGAGGAGGCCGCCACGGCGAACCTGCTTCTGCACATCAGCGGAGCAGGCCTCGGCTGTCCGGCGTGATGATCGCCTTGCGCGGCGACCTTGTCCGTCATGTTGACATAGGCGCCCTTGTCCTTGGCCGCGATCCTCGTGCTGCGGCGCTGGACGAAAGCCGGTGGCGAGGCCAGGGCGGCACTGCCATGCCTGCGCCGAGACACGGTCGGGATAGGCGCGGCGGCGGTGAGGGGCGTAGCTCTCCGCGGCGAAGCGCGTCTCGGCCCGTGTCGCCCGAGAGAGGGCGGGCAAGTCCCGAAAGCTGCTGGGAAACTCTCGAGTGCGGGCCAACAGGTGGGAGAGCATGGCGATCCCAAGCACGTGAGCCGCCGGGAGCCTGGGGAGCCGGAAGTGCGGCGGTGAAGGCATTGGATGATCCACGCCGGCCTTGTGCGGCTCGGGTAGAAGCTGTTGTGCCAGTTGAAGGGCCCCTCGTGGCCCAACTGCGCCCCAGCGGCAGCGAGGAGATGGCGGCGGCGGCGGTGGGGAGCGAGCTCGGACGTCGACCCGGGGAGGGGTGGCGTGGACCGGAGCGGCGGCGGCCGGGATGGTGATGGTCGGCTCGCGGGGAGAGCGGGCGCGTGCTATCGGCATCTTGCGATCCAGCGGGTGCGGTGGCGGGCGAGTCTCGGTTCCGGCAGCGCACCGGATCACGGCAGTCCCGGACTTTGTGGTCGGTCGCAAGACACCCAAAGCAGCCGTGGGAGCGGGTTATGGTCCTGGGTTTTGGGGTTTTAGGCACAGGTGGTGAGCGAGCAGCTTCAAGGTAGGAAGCGGGCTTAATCGCGGCGGCAAGCTGCTCCCGCGGGCAGGCGGGCAGGGGCAAATGAATGCCGGGCTGCCGGCCCGTTGGCGACAAGACCGGGAGCAGTCGCGGGTAGGGGCGACAGGTCGCTGTGTAGGCTAGCTTCGTGGGAGCAGTGAGCAATGTCACGGTGCTGGCTCCTCACAATCTCAGCGCAGCGCGATATGGCAGTAAATGCCGACTTGTCTCGAGCCGTTTGAACCAGAGCCGCGTTAATGCGAGGGCGGGGCGTGGCTTCCAGCTGCGCGGAAGTGACGTTGGGTGGGTGAGACTTAACTCCATCATCAACCTCAAGCTGGAGGGACGCGGCATGGCGAGCGGCGTCATCCATATGCATCCGGAGGACCGAAGTACCAAAACGAAGCCTACCCAGGACGACCAGCACGTTGGCAATATTTTGACAAGACACACGCACCCGGAAAACAAACGCACCAACACGACGGACACAAAGGCGACCCGGTCGAGCGGTGAGGAGGAACTGAACGGCGTTCTTGATGAAGAAGACATTGTAGCGGGGGAGCGGGAAGGTGGGGTGATCCAGATGAAAGCTGGGGAGGAGGAAGGGGAGATGGCACCTGGAGTAACCACGTTGTGCGGGTTACTTGAGCAAGCATTCCTGCAGGGCGCCGCCCGGCCTGACCGAGAGGACCCCGACGCGCGGAGCAGTCTTCACCGAGCGTTGACGACCTCCAGCGGACAGAGACGGCGACTTGGGATGGGGGCGTGGTGGCGTGAGGCCTTTGGTGGAGGGCAGTGGTGGTGGAGGTTGGTTGCGGTGGTGGGAGGGGGGGAGGATGGGCACGACGGCAGCATGGGCGACGGCGGTGTCGCCCCGGTCGCCAGGGGGAGGAGGGAGCATCCTGGGCTCGGAAGGCTTCCTTCTTTTCATATGGATCAGCCGTAGTTCTTTTCATTCTCAACTCTCTTCTTAGCATCCCCAAGATATAATGCATTGTGGAATTGTCCCATCAAATTATTATTCTGTCCAGCAATTTTGCACATGAAGCCCACCTTGTCCAAGTAACCAGTAATGAGATACAGAAAAGCAAGCCTCTCAAAATTTTTGGTTCGTTGGTATGCATATTCCACAATACCAACATTTCCTTGCCTCAGGGCTTCAATTCCCAACCTGTACCAGTGATCCTTGTCATCAATCTCCTTTGCAGAAGCAACTGCAATTTGAATGTTACCACTCTCAAGAGCTAAGTTAAATCTGGTCTTCTCAGCCTGCCCACACAGCTGGAGTTCTTAATTATACTCATGACATGATCATAGTGTTTTTCTGAGAAGGGCGAGCTTCAAAATGTACTCTGATGCATCAACTGCAATCAGCTTGTTCTTTCCATCACGATCTAGGCAGAAAATGTTGTTCCCAACAACCCTTGTCACGTAAATAGGAACATCAAGGGTTTTTATGATCCCACTGTCTCCATTGGGAAGGCAGTATTTCATATGGTTCAGTGTAGTGTAGATGAACACGCCATTCTCATCCCAGGCACCACTTTTCACACGGGTTTCATGCAGTGTGCATTGATGGACAAGCTTCTTGCTGGCTATAACCACAGCATGCTTGCTCAGGAGTGCAACAGATTCCATATCATTGGACCAAACAACATATTTGACAGCCGGTGTCTGTAGCTCACCGAGAACTAGCCTTGGCTGAAGATCAAAGATGGCCACCCGGTCTTCAGCCTTGCATAGCAAGTTACCTGTCCCAGCATAATATATTGCATCCGTCGCAATAGGAAGGGGGCTTTTCTTCATGATTTCATTCTTCAGATTCTTCACCAAAACTTGATTGCTACTCCTCTCAAGGACCGCAAACCTGCTGTGCGCCACAAAACAGCAGAACCACCAGCTCCCTTCTTTGCCTGTAGCACGTCATCATACCTGCCAGCAGGATTCTTGGGAACAATATAGAGTTCATATGAACCCCCATCAGCATCAGAGCAAATCAAGACAGCATTTTCGGTTGGACTATACGATAGTGTCCTGGGTGACTGGTTCAATCTGACTGATTCTCTTATTGGAGCCAATTGAACTTCCTTCTGTGTGGAGTATTCAAAGAACATGAGGAACCAGCCCTTCACATAGAAAACTGTGTCACCACTAACACAGAAGGCCGGGCGTTCCTCTCTAATTTGAACACAATCATCCCACTGTCATGACCAGCAGCAAGAAGGTTCATTTCAGGGTGAGCAGCAAGGATCCAGAAACGGTCATGTTCCCGCCTAAATGTCTGAATGCCAGTTTTCTTTGCGGTATCCCAGATGCGAATGCTTTTGTCTTCTGAGCTAGACACGATGATGCCTTGCTTCGCATGGAACAACACACAAGACACATTATACATGTGGCCCCTCAATGTATCAACTTCCCAAGCCTTGGTGCCTGTCCATAAAGAGCAGATACAAATTACTGCTTTTAAAATATTCCTTTGTAAGAATGAATACAGTTTTTCTTTATACATGTACTAGTTCACCAACCCGTGCTCCCGCACGGGTTAGAATCTTAAGAGATAACTAAAACGAATTACTTTTGTATAATTTTGTTGAAACATTTGCTTAAACTATGGTAAAACTAAATTTTGATTCTTCTCCCCGAATTGAAAGCTTATTCATTCCTCAGATAGTTATTATTTACAATGTTGATTAAAGTCTATCAATTGATGTCCAAATGTTTTAAGAATTTTATGAATATCTTTCGTATTTCTACTATTTTCATGTTTTACAATTTTGTGATTAATATTATTTTAGCACCTTATGTATCAAGTTCAAATATAAATAAAGTTAAAGTTTATAAACTCTTATTTTTCCTTTACGTGATATCATTAAAATCTATACTTACCCTTTAACTATATATTTCTTGCGTGTATTAGTTTGAAATTCTAATGCTTATTGTATTATTCATTCTTTTGTATTTTATTTTATTTTATTTTATTTTATTTAAAGAATATATTAGGTCCTAGGCCACCCTGTTAGTTTTGACAATGTCATAATAGTTGTTTTGCATGCACCATGGCACTCAAGATTTTTGATTTATTGTATCATATTAGTATATTTTTATTAATATAATAATTCTTAAAATTAAGTTACTATATGATATAATGTTTCGATCAAAATGTTTAAATATTTTTCAAGATAACGACTCATAAAATTTATGAGCATGAATGTTAATATAAATTAAAATGTTGTGCAAGTGTCATTACTATGTGGTTTGCTAAGGATATATTTCCACGCTTGATAAGCCTGCAAAAAATATTTGTATACTCATGTATGTTTTATTGACTTATGCATGTTGAATTCTTGTTCGTAATAGCTTATATACGAATTTATAGGTGGATTTGAGAGACTTTTGTTATTTTTCTATAACTGTTGAGAGGTGGATAATTTAGGTATGAATTATATAGATATATATTACTTTACATAATATTCAATAATGCCATTTATGAGTAATTTGAATGCAAACGTAGGCATTGAAACATTACCTTTCGTAATGACATAGATGGATAACTTATAAAAAAAACTCTTATTGGATTAGTTTAATTTTGTTTTATAATTGAGGAAGTTTGATTTTTTGTTCCAAATAGGTTTTATTGGCAACTCCACATATCATGCTCTTTTTTTAACAATAGGTAGCATGTAATTCGAGATAATAGAGTGACATTATTGAACTTGCAAACGGGCCTCTAGCGTAGTAGTGGGGGACCCTAATAGCAACCCAATATAATAGGTTGAAATCCCATGAGGATGAATTTCTACAGTACGGTAAAAAAAGGTTTGGGGGCTTCCTTGCCGATAGTTAAAAAAAACATTATAAAAGCGTTACTATTAAGTGATTTAAAAACATATACCTAATGCTCAGTAAGGATTATATCACAATTTGCTATGCGAAGTAATCCAAGGACACTCCAATAAAAACTATACCTAATGGTCAATATAAGTATCGTCTCATGCACACGTATGCCAGCAGTAGATAAAAAATAAATTGTAATTATTGGATCAAGCAAAAAATGGTCATACCTTTAGTCACCATGTGTTGTAGATGCCATGGATGCTAGACGCCATGGCAGCGGTGACCTACATGTTTCTGTCTTCCCTTTCTTGACATAGACTTTCTCGTAGTGCCCATAATGCCAGCACACGACCTTCCTTCCATTCACTTGATGCGGTTGGATCAAATGACAGTTGTGGGTGCACGACCGGATGCGGGCTTCCTCCATGCATATATTGTGCTCTACATAAATAGTCATCTCATTTAAGAACGGATAAGTTCCAACGGACGACACAGACCATACGATGATCCATGGGAGTTTCAAACGTTAATAGATGACGGAGGTGTTGATCATAAAAAAGCTGCTAAGCGCATCGTCCAATCCAATCTTCCACCAGCCCATGTTGTATTTGATGTTCCTGATAAATTCGTCCAATCCAATCTTCCACCAGCATGCTCTGTACAACATTGACAAAGAGCTGAGGCCTAACTTTCTCCATGTAGCCAGCTCGTGTGTATCGGTGCGCAATCAATGAAACGGGAGCACTTTTTGTGTTAGTGTTAGATAAGACTCTCGTTTCCTCATGCTCTCGGGGAAAGTATGGTGACTTCCCTGCCAATGGTTAGAAAACCATTATCATTAATTTAATAAAAATATATATATGCTGCTCAATAAGGATTATATCAAATCTTATTTATGCGTAGTAATTCAAGGGCATTAAAATTAAATGAAAATTATATCTAATGGTCAAGCATGTTGCCATGCAAGTTCGTCATCTGACACAGAAACATTGTTTGACACAGAAACATTGTTGGATCGCGCATCAGGCCGCTAGGAAGCAATCAATGTGAAAGAAGGCAAAAGCCTAATACTGTCTAACACGGTGACACTATGGAAACCTCCTCATCCTTGAGAGCTGCAAGCAGATTAACAAAAAAAACTGGGAGCGGGTGGAGTGCAGACCTGGTGCCGGTATATGACGGGGATATCGCGCGCCTCTAAGACGAAGGAGTTGGCATGCGGACACCGGTGTAGATGTACCTGCCTACATTGTGTTGGCTTTCCTCTTTGCTTGCTCGGCTGAGGAAACGACCACAAGAGAGCTGCCTGGTGGCGGGTGCCGCGTGGAGCTATTCTGAGACTGGCACATCGCCGTCCTTTTTTCCTCCTCCGTGGAACATCTCCTTATGCGCGGAATACGTGTGTGCTCCTCCTCCATGGTGCATCTACCTCCAGATCAGTGCACAGGAGGCCGAAATTCTCCCCATAAACGGCGCACCAAACACTATTGCTGTCCATCCGATCCGAGAAAGGACGCTGATGCAGATGTACATGCCTGAGCTGTGTTATCTCCCCTCCATACTTGCTCGGACCGACGATCACTTGTCAGCTGACCGGCGGCGGCCGGCGATGCTGCGTCGAGATCCGTCTTGAGGCAATGCACTACTTCTCCTTCTTACTTGCTATATGTCGATTAAAATATAAATAACAGATTAAAAATAGTTAAATAAGTTTTGTAGAGAAAAAAAATCCCGTCGTGAGAAGTCCATCCACCTAGGAGTACCCACGTCATATTCCATATCAAAGTTAATATAAACATATACTGTGCGTCCATGATTAGTTATAAATATTTATTATTATTATTAGAAAAACAAAGATACCATAGGCAATCTATTGACGCCAACAATACGTAGATTTAAAAAGAAAAATAATGAATTATTTTTTCTTTTTTTTTTTCTTTTATTTTATAAAAAAAAAAAATAATAATGGCATGGTGGGTAATTTTTTAGAAAATAATTTAAATCTAATGGTTACAGATTGTCGGAGTCTAGATTTGATGGCCAGATGCTTCTAATTAACGTGAGAATTTTTTTAGCATTTTATCTTTTTTTTTTCTAAGCGGCGTCTGGTGAGAATTAACGTGGAGCTTCATTGGAGCCTCCAATTAGTAATAATAGTAAGAAGGTACTAAAGAGCAGCAAAATTGTGTGCACTAAATTTGACCACTAACAGCCACTTTACATGCGATGTTAAATATAATAAATCCAAAGCATAAAAGTTAGTGACATGCCTCTTGTATTTAGCAGAACGTTACATTATCCAGCAGTATGCATACTAACGATAAGTGGTATAAAGTTCTGTAAATGAAGGATTTGCTGAGCAGAATGGAAGAAAAGATCTGTGATTAGAAAACATATATATTACTAGGAAATTATATCAAGTGGAAGAATCAGAAAACATGCATACAATACTCCCTCTGTCCCATAATAGCTGGCACTTTACCTATGAATCTGGACAAACATTTGTCGAGTTTCACAGCTAAAGTATAACAATTTTGGGACTGAGGGAGTGCTTGAATAGTTATGGCTCAGCTACACAAAAAGACTAGTACCAAAAAACATGCAAAGTCCAGGCCATTTAGTGATAAGACTATTACCGCCCATCTCCAAAGCTTCAGCTGCTGGTCCTCCGCCCCAGAAACAATGAGAGAAAAAATGGGATGAAATGAGGCCCAGTTGACCCCACGGTCATGGCCTTCCAAGACATATTTGACTACAGGTGACGCTGACTTCTTCCTCAGAGGCCCAATATCCCAGACACGTACAGTCTGATCACGCGAAGCCGATACAAGCGGATCCTCTTTGGGATGGAAGGATGCACACATGACATAGTGATCATGCCCATTTAGTACCGCCACACATGTGTGTGACCGCCAATTCCAGATCCGGATTGTCAGATCGTTGCTAGCACTTACGATCCATGGGCACTCATGGTGGAATTGCACAGTGCGAATGTTGTCGAAGTGCCCATGAAGTGTGAAGAGGCAGCGTTGAGTCCTGTAGTTCCAGACCTTAATCTTACAATCGTCACCTGCATTCCATCACAGTAACTAGGATCTTAGTAAGCTCAATATAACATGTCAAAGTCTGAATAGAATGCCGCCACTGTAAACAGGTAGCTAACGCTCCAGAGTTTTACATGCTTAACCACACAACCCTCATATGAAATGAGAAACAAAGAGACCTCACTGAAATCACATACTCCGTACAGCAAAACTCAAAACTGAAATGAGATGCATTTTCTTCAGATGTACATCAAAATAGCATGAATCATTAATTCTAGATGCACATTTTCTAGGGGAAAAAATTGTTCCACTGTCCTACCGACTCCTACGACAAGTGATTCACTTCACGTTAGGGTGCCATGGGATCAAATAAAAAAAAAACTGGATCCAAAGATCTGGGTGTCATAGTTCACATTGAAACTTGGGTCATAGTTCACACTGAAATGAGATGCATTTTCTTCAGATGTACATCAAAATAGCATGAATCATTAATTCTAGATGCACATTTTCTAGGGGAAAAAATTGTTCCACTGTCCTACGACAAGTGATTCACTTCACGTTAGGGTGCTTGGATCAAATAAGTTGGACTGGCTTTGGGGGGAAAAAAAAATGGTGTCATAGTTCACATTGAAACTTGGGAATTTTATTAAGAATTCATATAATATCGATACGGCCGGAAACCCATGGACTGAGTGGAGTAGTACCTCCGGACATGAAGAGCGGCTGCGTGGCGTGGGAAGTGGACGCCCCGACGGGCCCGTCGTGCTCGTCGGCGGTTGAGGAGTGTGCCCCTGCGGTAGTCCCAAATGTGGATGACGCCGCCGCGTGGAGGCCGGACAGGATCCATGGGTGGCGCGGGTGGAAGGCGAGGCCCTTCACCCGGCTGCTCTTGGTCTCGAACGTGGTGAGCATCGATCTTCCTCGCCTCGCTCTCGACGACCGGGGGGGGAGGAGGGAGATGGAGATGGACCTCGCCCCGCCCTCTCCCGGATGCACTTTCGAATTTACTCTTCAACTACCACCGACCTGTGCCGTGCCAGCATATATATTCAAATACAACGGTATTGTTGTGAATCCAAATCCAAATCCAAAAGCAATCGGAACAAACCAATTAAGGCCTCGTTTGGATAGCCTTGGATCGGCGGGGATTGGGCGGGATCCCGGCCTCCGATGGAAGCAGACCCAAGCCGGGGTTCTACACACGTGGGTTCATGAAAAGTGCATTTGGGTAACCTTGGGTTGGAGGAAAACCCGCCCGATCCACTTCAATCCAAGGGAGAAGAGATCATCGTCAGTTGACGACGGGACGACGCTCCCTTCGTCTCGCGCTCGCGAGTCGCTCCCGAGTCCCGACCCTGTCTCCGCCGCCGCTCCCCACTGTGACTCCGCCGCGCCGGCGAGGGCGCCACTACCGCTCGCGTGATACAGGTACGTGGACTCCGTCTCCTCCTCCGCCTCATCCCCATCTGCATCCCCATCTCCTCACCCGGTTTCCCTTGTTAGGGTTTGGGTACCGCGGCGGCGGCAACATCGGTTCTTGCCGGCATCGAGGAAGACGGTGGCAGCTCTAGGTCCTGAGGTGTGGATCTCCTCCTCTCAATTCCCTTCCTCCCCTCCTGTTCATTGCTGCACTCTGTCCAGTTCGATCCGCCACCACCATGTAGTATGAGTTGTTCTTTCCCTGGTAATATTGTTTGTTTATTTATCTTGTGGCTGGTTCATTCTTTGATTGATGTTCTGTTTGTGATTGCTGGCTTTTTTTTTTTTTTTTTTTTTTTTTTTTTTGAAAATGCTGCCTCCAAGCAACTTAGAACGTTAACCAGCAAGGCATAATGTTCAGTCTTATTTGAGTGCTTGTCCAGTAATTTACTGCACAATTCTTTAATGACGAAGTGAGGAATTGAGAGTATAGTGCTCCAGTATGCAGTTGCATCAGTATTTGACCAAGTGAGGAAGATAATGTGGTGAAAGATCCACGCTTGGACGATTCCTTTGTACGCAGCAACTTGTGTCAAAAACTAATGTTTGCCCTTCCAGCATGGTAGCAATGGTTGATGCTGCCTCGACACGTACCTTTGTTATAGGATCAAAAGTAAGCATGTCATCAGAGTTGCTTGATATTTCCTTTGTTGGCAATAGCAAACCAGTATGGCAACTCTGTACGCAGCAAACTGATGCATATATATGTACATATATGATGCATATATATTTATGATTCATGCTATGTCGCCTGCGATCTTCCTTCTGTTTTCTTCAGTTCATGTAGAATTCTTTCAGTAACCTTGATGTTCAGTTTCCCTCTGTCTTCATGCACTGCACTTGATGCATTGTCCGAGTAACACTTGCGCAGTTGCACTTTGGATTGTGAATGAATGAGCCCAACAGTGTGTGCTGCTGAACTGCAACCTTCAGAACCGGGTATTGAGCAGTTGGGATAACTGAATGAATGCAGGTCAAAATGGTAGGAGTCTGCATTATAATCCCTTTGCGGTGTCGGCACGGAATCGGTGCTCTGCATTCTGGAACACATTGATCCAATGCACAGTCAACCTCCCTCCCATTCTTACATTGAGGTCCAGTGATCAGTATCATCGTCTTATGGTGACGAACTGACGGTGTAAATTCAGATCATTTATAAAATTTTATTTGAGGGATCAAGTGCCTCTGCAGTCTGCACTGCAATGGCTTCAGGCCCAAAACTCTGCATGCCCTTAATCAGAACTTTTGCAGAAGCCCAGTGTTGTAGAACCCGGAGTGGCGTGGAGTGGAATACTGGTATTTCAGTAAGGACCTCATGGGCCTGTTCAGACTAGTCTGAATGAAATACAGCAGGTTCCCTCCGTTTACTTCTGCCACAGAAACTAAAATCTGTCCTGGATTCTCATGATGCCTGCATTTGAAAGTAAATAATGACGCTGTAATATAACAGAGACTGCAATTGTCTCCTCTATCCATCTGTAGGTAGGTAGATAGATAGATGATGACGGTCTGTAAGAAATTCAGAAACGTCCGAGGTCATGCATCTAGTCCGTCAGTCCCAACCAACCTAGTGCTGCTGCTTCAGATTCCTCAAAACAGATAAACATTTTCCATTGCAAGTCACCACATCACATGGATATATTGAGCACTGTGTAGCATGAACTAGCTTATCATGTCATATATATAAATTAAATTAAATTAAATCTATTATATGTGAGTTTGCTCAACTCTATGTTTCCTTCTCTGTTTTCTGTTTTTCAATGGGCCTATCAGCCTTTGCTAACACAATCTGAACTGTATTGGATTCTATCAGAGTTGCAAGCTCTTAGAAAGTTAGAAGAGTAGTTTGAATTGGCCTATTAGCTGTTGTGTTTGTCGTTGATTTTTTTTTGGTTTGTGTGAAGAGAGTTAAGACTTAAGAGTTAACGAGGTTTCCTTTGATTCTTGCTTTGCAGGTGATGAATGAAAGATTTGTTCTGCAATATTGCCCAAAACAAAAAGGAAGAGTTGTGTTAGCTTGTAGTTTGAAGACCAACAAATATATTTAATTTTGCTACCTTGTTTGTAACTTTGTATAAAATGCTCTATTAAATTATAGTTGAGATGAATCTTTGCAGATTTAGATCATGCATTGCAACCTTGTTTGCACCTTTTTTTTTTTTTCAGATTTGTTTTTATAAAACTCTCATTTATTTTATCCATTTTATATTTCAAAAAAATATTGTTTAGTTGCTATATTTTTTATTTTCTTTTTTCAAACTTTAGCGCAGTTGTTTGACAATGTGCTAGCTTGTTACAATAGTTTTTGGTTTCTCCCGCCGACAACTGCTAGCTAGTTTTCTGTTTCTCCGCTCCTCAAAGCCGCATGATCCAAGCCAAATAAAAAAATGTGGCAAGGGACCGGAAGGGATTGGGTTGGTGGCTGTCAAGGGGTCGGGTGGGCGCGCGTGGATCACCCAACACCGGCGTGGTGTATTTCACACGTGAGTTTTCGTCCCGGGTTGCCAAACGAAGCCTAAGGCCTCGTTTGGATAGCCTTGGATCGGTGGGGATTGGGCGGGATCCCGGCCTCCGATGGAAGCAGACCCAAGCCGGGGTTCTACACACGTGGGTTCTTGAAAAGTGCATTTGGGTAACCTTGGGTTGGAGGAAAACCCGCCCGATCCACTTCAATCCAAGGGAGAAGAGATTATCGTCAGTTGACGACGGGACGACGCTCCCTTCGTCTCGCGCTTGCGAGGCGATTCTTTTAAACCTTTAGACGCGTCATATTAGAATAATATTTACCACTAACAAACGAAACGTCTTCACTGTACAATGTGACATGAATGTCCCATCCGTCTAAAATTTTTGGTCAAAATTTTACTCCCTCTATCCCATCGAGTTTGTCACCTTGGATTCCGTGCCATCTTATTCGATGCTTGCGTCTTATTCAAATTTTTTGTACAAAAATATAATTTATTTTGTTACGACTTATTTTATCAATGAAGATACTTAAATATTGATTAATTTATTTTATAATTTGTATAAATATTTTGAATAAGGCGGATGGTCAAACATAAAAGTTCAAAAGTCAAAAACGACGGACCAGGTGCCAAATACACGGTGGCGACGTACGTACTGCACGTCTGGTCTTTTCCCTGTCGAGTCTAGAAAGGCGTGCGCGTGGGGGCATTGGCATGCAATGCACAGCGCTGGCGCTGGCTCTGGCTCTGGGTGGATTGATCTGTGACCACTCACAAGCCTGGTGCTGTACGGCCGGCATTGTTGCTGGGGTGTTTAGTTGGTGAAATATTTTGGGTTGCCATCTTGTAGCATTTTTCGTTTATATTTGTTAATTATTGTCCAACCATAAACTAACTAGGCTCAAAAGATTCGCCTCGTACTTTTCAATCAAACCGTGCAATTAGTTATTTTATTTATCTACGTTTAGTACTCCATATATCGTTAAGAGATTTGATCGACGGCAAAAACTGTAGCAACTTTTTAGGTTCGCATGGGAACTAAACACTCAGATGTGAGGGAGCTTCTATGTACAGTGTTTGAATGAAATGACTTTCTCCCTCTCTTCACTTAATTGGTCATCTATTCGGTGTCTCTTGTTCAGATTGCTTTTGGACTGGGTGTTTAGTTGGTGGAAGTCCGGGTATTGTATCACTTTTTCGTTTGTATTTAGTAATTATTACCCTATCATAGACTAACTAGGCTCAAAATATTCGGCTAGTACTTTTCGGTCAAACTATGCAATTAGTTTTTTTTTTTTACCTATATTTAATGCTCTATTTTTATGTGTCAAAAGAGTGATGAGTATTGTATAACCTTTTGGGTACACTTTTCATCAATTGAACACCCCTCACAGCGGGCGTGTTTAGTTACCAACTTTTCTCTAAATTTTCTAAAATTGTCATCACATCAAAGCATTAAATGTACCAAAAGATATATGCTTGGAGTATAAAATGTAGGTAAACAAAAAAAAACTAATTACACGGTTTAGATGTATATTGCATGAGGCGATTTCTTTTGAACGTAGTTACCCCATGGTAGGATAATATTTACAACAAACAAACAAAAAAGTGTTCTACGATGCTTTCGATTCACTACAATGCCAGTTTTTAGGGATCTAAACACGGAACCATTCTTGCCCGACCTGACAAAATTTACCAAATGCTTTACCAAACTGGAGACATGTTTACGTCATTTTTTTTATAAAATTTACGGATGTCAAATTAAAATGTCAAACTGTTGGAGATGCTCACAGTATTTAGAATGACATACTCCTAAGTACAAATAATAAATATTTTTTAGAACGGAGGGAGTACAACGATATATAGCCCTGTTTAAATCTCAAAAATGCAAATTACCAAGTGTCCACATGTTACATCGAATATGTCGGCACATGCATGTAACACAAAATCTAAACAAAATAAAAAGCTAATTACACATGTAGCTTGTAAATTGCGAGACAAATCCAATGATAATTAGGTCGTGATCCCAAAGGAAACAATGTAATGAGTTCAAAAGTGGTTGATGTAATAGTTAAGACAATCTAAGACCTTGTTTGGATGCAAGTGTACGTATTCACACTAATCCACATGTATTGAAGTGAAACTTAATTTGATTATCCTCCAATCCACTCCAACACATATGCATTGAGATGAATACACTTGCATCCGAATAAGGCCTAAAACCCTCAGGAGCAAAAGGATCGGGAATTTGATTTGGAAAGTCTAATTCGTTTCATGCAACCTGTGTCGTGGAGATTCGCCGAAGTGCAAGTTCAAAAGTGGCAACGACGGAATGACGACGATTGATTGAAAAATGAATGATACAGACCATGGATAGATTGATTCTCATCCAGTGATGATACATGCGTCTGGTGTGCTTAGTTTACATGGATCTCGTGCAACTACTACACGCCGGCCTACGATTGAAATGAAACAACAAGTAGAGTACAAGGAAACATCACACTGCTCGCTGCACAGACGGATACACTGATGGATCTGACGACGATATCCATGGCTGCTGGTTCCATCAGCTTAGGCGCCGGGGACGAAGTTGGTGGCGTATGCCCAGGCGTTGTTGGCGACGGGATCAGCGACATGGTCGAACAGGTTCTCAATAGGTCCCTTACCCGTAACAATGGCCTGGACAAAGAAGCCAAACATGGAGAACATGGCGAGTCTGCCATTCTTGAGCTCCTTCACCTTAAGCTCAGCGGCAGTGTCAGGGTCATCAGCGAGTCCAAGCGGGTCGAACGCGCCGCCGGGGTACACCTTGTCGAGCCCCTCGCCGAGCGGTCCGCCGCCGACGCGGTATCCCTCGACGAAGCCCATGAGCACGACCTGGCACGCCCAGATGGCCAGGATGCTCTGCGCGTGGATCAGGCTCGGGTTGCCCAGGTAGTCCAGCCCGCCCTCGGAGAAGATCTGCGCCCCGGCCTTGAACCACACCGCCTCGCCGAACTTGACGCCGTTCTTGGCCAGGATCTCCGGGAACACGCACCCCAGCGCGCCCAGCATCGCCCACCGCGAGTGGATCACCTCCAGCTCGCGGTTCCGCGCGAACGTCTCGGGGTCCGCGGACAGACCCGCCGTGTCCCAACCGTAGTCGCCGGGGAACTCGCCGGTCAGGTACGACGGCGTCTGCTCTGAGAATGGGCCCAGGTACTTGGGACGGTCAGGGCCGTACCTGTATGCATGCAGCAGCAGTCATCGGCGCCGCCGCCGGTGAGTTGATGAATGAATGAATGAATGAATACATGGGGGAGGGGAAGAAGAATGCAGAGCGGGAACGTACCAGATGCTCTGGGGAGCGCTCTTGACGGTGCGGCGCATGGTGATGCGGCCGCCGGCATCGGCGCCGGTGGCGGGGCGGGAGACCAGGGCCTGGCCGAGGAAGCTGGTGGTCTGGTGAAGCGCCGACGCGGCCATCGTCGTCGTTCTAGAATGTTTGGGCTAGCTGAAGAAGCTGAGTGGTGGTGGTGGTGGTGGGAATGGCCAGTGTGGGGGAGGAGATCTTTATACGACGGGTCGACGGCTCAACGGTGCGGGGCGCGACGGACGACTGGTGGACGCGCGGTGCGC
Organism: Hyparrhenia diplandra; assembly: GCA_015847255.1. Classification (NCBI taxonomy): domain Eukaryota; kingdom Viridiplantae; phylum Streptophyta; class Magnoliopsida; order Poales; family Poaceae; genus Hyparrhenia; species Hyparrhenia diplandra. The sequence goes on along the minus strand of JADLZK010008413.1, from coordinate 28,269 downwards.
CACGTCGGCGGCAAGGCCATTGGCTGCCGCTGCGCCTCTGGATATCGCGCGTCGGGGGCGACCAATGGCCGGATGCCAGGTGGAGGCAAAGATCGCCCCGCCCAAATCCTCGCTATCTGGAGTGGTCGCTGGACCAAACAGCTCAGGCATCGCACTACTAGCCGTTGTGTATATCTTGTTATTACTCCTGCAGAGGACGAAGTTCTGAACTATCTGTCGTCTTTTGGCACACACGTAATTTTCTTTTCGAGAATTTTGCACGAAAGCAGAAAGGATAAAAGGGACACTTTGATTCACCTCCCACTTGCACTTGCAGCGGTGAAAAATGAAGCTGGTCGACACAGAATTCGATCTGATCATCCGTATGCGTCAATGGAACGGGATAGAGATGGCAATGGGTTGTAGAAATGGCAACGGGTACAAACATATGGACTTTTGCCGTCCTAAATAAAATACCCATGAATATAAATTCCATCCATTATAAATGGCCTTAAGAGTGTAGCATGTGTCTTCTTGTTTGCATAACAAGGTGGGACTATCCACACTAAAAAGTATTCCATGTTCTATTCTATTGTTGTCCTATGAACAAAAGCTTATGGTAATTCCAACTTATAACTGGAGCACTTAACTAAAACATTCAAACCCGTGAATCGACTTTTTTTGCCCATTGACAATCCATGGACATAAAAGTTGACTCATACTCTTGACCTAATAGGGTAAAAATCCGTCAAGCGGGAGATACAAAGCAACCTCCCATCTTGTAACTACTATAAGCTACAAGCCCTTTCACTCTCAAAGCAATTAATCATATGTGTTCTTTTTTTTGCGATAAATCATATGTGTTCTTCAACTTTGTAAGTGGTTCATTCTAAGTTTACTCTAGATCATACCATGCACTTAAATTCACATTTCAAAAGAATCACCTGAAATTGAGAAGCTAGGCAATCATTTTGAGAGTTGACTTAGATAAGAACGCGGAAAAAGTTTAAGGACCCATTTTGTATTTTATTCTTAATGGCCATGGTTCGAGCACGAAACAAGTGTCGTATTGCCTCTCACCTCCTTCGATTCGATGCCTACAATTATACGAACATCCAACCCAACCCATGGTTTGGTTCTCAAATACTCCAATATTGGAGCCGCTCTAAGCTGAGGCGGAGCTTCACCGCCTCCTCTTCTATCCCTAACGAGGAACTCCAATAGTGATATATCCATATATGGTTATAAAAATGTTGATTTTTTTTTTGTGTGTGTGTGTGTGGGTGGGGGTCTCTTATTTAGCCGGATTTTAGGATTTCGATTGCATTATTTTTCTACATAAAAATATTGGGATTATCTTTTCCGGTCTCTTTAGCGGTTAAAACCTATCCGATTTCACGTACCCATTGCAATCCCTAGCATGAGGCCAAATTAGAAGAGCATGATGAACACCAAATATCTACTAGCACCCGTGGCAGGTTAGATGTAGGTGCTTAAGCAATTCAATAGGAAATCATTTACGGGACCTTGAACATTTCAGCCAACATTATTTCAATTTTAAATTTTAAAAGTACCCTCCTTCATGGGCGGTCTTCTTACGTTTGGGGTCGGCCCACTTAGCTTCATGGCCTCCCTCATTTTAGCGTGAAGCCCCTTTTGAGCCTATCCCTTCTAAAACCCTAACCCCCCTCCCTCTCTCTCTCTCGACGCCGCCAAGCCACTACGACCGAAGTCGCCCCGACCGGACTCTCCTCTCCACCTCAGGGCCGCCAGCTCCTTTCTTCGTTCCTTCCTCCGCCTCGGCAAGCGTCGGCAAGATGGTGAAGAAAAGCAAGAAGAGCAAGAGCAAGCGCGTGACGCCGAGCGTAAGCACAAGGTGCTTTGCAAAGGTGAAGGAGCACCACCGCAAGAAGCGCAAAGAGGCCAAGGAGGGCAAGGCCGACCAAAGGAAGAAGGTCGAAGGACCCCGGATCCGCAATAAGTGGCCCTTCAAGGAGCGGGGAGCTCAAGGCGCCGAGGCGGCCCGACGCGAGGCGATCCATGAGCTCGAGCTCAAGAACGAGGCGCGCAAGGAGAGGGTATGTCATTTCTCTACCCTGCTGCTATCGTTTGGTGCGTGCCTGCTGTTACTCTATGTCCGTCCGGAGCAATTAGTATTTTTCGGTCTTACTATTGGGACACGGTCCCGAGCACACCGAGGCGGAGGTGTCGAACCGAGCAAACAAGCACAAAAGCCGGGAGGCTTCGCTAACCAATTGAAACTCGTTTGGTTCGACTTTGTTTCGCAGGGTTAAGTGGCAAGCCAAGGTGATGTGTCCGAGAGTAGGCGGAGGTCTCTCCACTGCGCCTCAAGGAGGCGAAGATGGTGGCCTCCACCGGCACCTCGCACGGGGCGAAGGTGGCGGAGATATCTAGCCTCAAGTGCCCAAAGGTGGAGCTCGGGGACGAGGAAGCAAGGACTACCCGGGCGGCGTCGTCCGTCCGCTGGGCCTGAGTTGGAGAGCCATCCCTCAAATGGGCCGGGTGTTGGCCCATTTGGCTAAGGCGGTTCAAGTTGAGAAAGGACGTGAAGGCCCCCAAGACAATAAGGCAAATGCCGAAATATGCCGAGAATATGGGAGGACAAATTTGTAATCTTGTATTCCTAGATAATGTAAACTATAAATAGGGGGCAAAGCTCCCCCTATGTTGGTTGGTGAATGAAACTTACTACCATTTAATATTGAGCATTCTCCTCTTAGTCTAAGACCACTTCCTCCTCCTAGGGGCAACGCCCGGGCGGAGACCCTATTCCTTTGTTGAGTACCCTAGTTTCAACACTTACAGACGAATGACACCTTCATGCCGTTTAATTGCGACCCAATCCACCTTCCTGTACCTTCAGTTTCAAATTGCTCAGTGTTGGTCATATGCCTTGACACAATCTAGTCATGATCAGTGTGAATGCCTGAATGAAAGACATGCAGTGAAGGACTAGTTTATTTGTCATAAAAGTCATGCTCTAACTGAAAGTTAAGAAGAAGAAGAAGGATTACTAATTGTAAGATAATTGAAGCAGAACATACCTTCATTTGGATTTGAGCCCAGTCAGCCATGTAGAGCAAAGTCCATGCTAGGTTCTCTCGAATGGAGTCGACCATGCTACAATTCTAATAATAGTTAAATAAATTTGATTTCATTGTGCCAATGGGATGATGAAATGAAAAAAAAAAAAAAAGCTTTTTGCGTCAGTGGCTGCCAATGGAGCAAGATCTACTCTTGCTTCCTTGACTCTATAATGGTGTAGTTGTTAAATGTAAACTAACACATAACTAAATAGATAAGTAGACACATGAGTACTCAGTAGCCAATTGAGTTGACAAGATCTGCATTTGTAGTGAGTACCATTAGCTTTAAGATTCTGAATATTTGCTCAAACTGTTACTGATTGCTAATAATTGAGGGCTAATTGTCACTAGAGTGAACATGATTGAGCTTGTCTGTGGATTGGGAAAGGAAGTGGAGAAGGAGCTCTTTGGCAACTTTGGCTTAGGAAGACTCAAAAGTCACAGCAAGAGAATGAGGCCGAAGGTGGAAGGCAACGCAGACAGCTATGAAGCTAGGATGCTGGCACTAAAGTTGCCAAGTCTTCTTGGAGTTGGACTTGGAGCATGAGGGCGGCGGCAGATTGGGGAGATGCAGGATGGGTGGCGCCGCTGGACTATGTGGGTCACCTGTATCAGCCTACTCCATCTAAGTGGGTTAGCTTGCGGGCTTCAGTGGGTTAGCGGTGTGTGCCAACCCAGAGTGTGTCCCAAACCGTTTGCAAGACTAATTAGTATTAGCAGTTACAATTTGGTTGATGGTCTGGTATCGTTACTATCTGCCATGATAGTTTTTGTCCCAACCATTTTTACAACCTAAGACTTGTTAGAACTAATATAGCTGTATGGATAATTGTGTTCCCTTGTGAAATTCTGTTCATTGATCTTGTCAAGCTGGATGCTTGTCCTTTACTTGGGTCTTTACACTTCACATTTTAGGCTCACTCTGTTAGGGTCATGAACTTTCGCCTTTCACATAGACTTGATTGATCGCTGATAAAATATTGTCACCTTTTGTTAGGTTAAGCGGATTAAGTATGTATTCCTTAACATCTATTTATGTTCTTCGTCTAGTTTTATAGAGACATATATATCATTTTTGATGTGATAGTTAAATAATGACACTACCTTTTTCAGGCTCGGAAGAAGAAGCTAGGATTGCTTGAGGATGAGGACATTGCTAATTTGGCATCTGCAGCCTTCTCGCGCGAGGCGGTTGAGTTTGCGGAAAGGATAATGCTCCTTTAGTAGTGGCAAAGAGCAATGGTAAGTTTCTCATCCCTCACTTGTGATCTAATTTCCCTACTGCATGCAGTTACATTATTGACTAAAGATGTTAAATGTGCCCCAGATCATTCTGAGAGATCTTTCTACAAGGAGCTTGTTAAAGTTATCGAAGCTTCTGATGTGATTCTTGAGGTTCTTGATGCAAGGGATCCGCTGGGCACTCGTTGCATTGACATGGAAAAGCTAGTTAGGAAGACTGATCCAAGTAAACAGATTGTACTACTTCTCAACAAGATAGGTATTACATAGTGTTTTCTTATGTTTAAAGTTTACAAAGTGGTTATGCCATCCTACGTGGCTATATCTCAACCGACACTTGAATTCTAGATCTTGTTCCCAAGGAGGCAGTAGAGAAGTGGCTTACATATCTAAGAGAAGAAATGCCAACAGTTGCATTTAAGTGCAACACCCAAGAGCAGAGGACCAAGTTGGGATGGAAATCTTCAAAACTAGATAAAACAAGCAACATTCCACAAAGCAGTGATTGTCGTTGTGCCGAGAATCTAATCAGATTGCTTAAGAATTATTCCAGAAGCCATGAGGTAAATGGTCCTATCTTTTTCATATAACGTTTATGCATATACACTTCTTTTTTACAACATATGCATATACAGCTTTTGGTCATTTCCGTCTCTCAAGTTGATTATTGTTGGAACATTCTAAACAGAATATTTTATTTTTATCCTTCTTCTACAAAGATCCTGTGGCCTTCATCACTTGACTATATCATAATAATTGAATCTTCGCTTCCTTTTCCTTGCTTATGTGCATATTACTTTTTATTGAACATGATTTATAGAATCCTTTTTGATTTTGAAGGGAGAGCAACTTCTTGCACTTTGTATCGAAACCTAATGACTTCATGCAAACGAGTTGTTTTACTTGTGTGTTGTATCTTATCATGACAGTTTTACATGTAGCCCCATTTTTGTCTTCTTGCCTATTGCCTTCTTATGCTTCATATTCCCTTTTTACTCCTCTTGTAGGTATGTTTTTTTTTGTTCTTCGTTTGTTGAGTTTTGTTATTGTGGCTCGCAGCTCAAACCGGCAATTACGGTGGGTATTGTTGGACTCCCTAATGTTGGCAAGAGCAGTCTGATCAACAGTGTAACAGAACCGCCCAATTTATAGGTAATTAAGCATAAAAGTGGCCACTGAGGTAGTCTCACTTCCATGATTAAGCACATATAAACCCGGTAGTCCGTGAAATCTCGAAGGATTTCAAACATTTCCACAAATACAGCAGGACCGTTGGGATTCAACGATTATCATCCACAAGTTACATAAAGTTCAACATCTCATACATCGGAGTTCAAATAGTTATTACAAACCAAGTTCGAAATTCAGTAGTGGAAGCAAATAGTTTTGAAAGCACGCACACTAAGTTTAGTTCAAATACGATTGCCATGCTAAGTCATTCCCACAAAAGCAAAAGAAAGGGAATATGGATAGCCTTGCCCGTGGCTTTTTACTCTTCTCCAAAGAAATTGGATACGCATTTCTTGCAATAACCATGAAAAACTTGACCATCCGCAACAATGGGAATGAAACCCCGAGTACGAGAATGTACTCGCCTAGACTTACCCGACATAAAATAAAATAAGAGACTCTCAAGGATTATGCAAGGCTTTCTTGGTGGAGTCGGGCTACACTTTGACTGCTTATGGAAAAGGCCTAAGCATTTGCTAAACCATATTTTAATCCCTCTAGCAAAGAAATTAAAGTTCATTAATATTAGGTTTGCACCTATGCTAAACAAACACTTGTATATTACTAATCAAGCAATATATAACATGTATAACCAGTATGGCATTTCTCTGTCAAACTTTTTAACCATTATTAACCTTCTATCATCATGAAGCTACAAAGAGGGGAAGAATAGTCGGTTTCTCACTATCCAGGAGAGATGGCGATTCGAATCGATTACTACCCAGCTGGGGAAAAGTTCCTAAACACCAACCACACTTCCCCCGTCGGGGTCGTTTAGGTCACCTTTGGTACTGTTTCTCGGACTCATTTCGCGGGCTTGGCGGGGCCGTCTCATCGGGAACCAACCGAATTGCTAGGTAGCTCAAGCCCGGCTTGCCCACGGCCAACTCGTGTCCCCACACATCCTTACTTCCTCCATGAGGCGCACCAACCGGCCACGTCCCCGCCCCGACGAGAACTACTTGGCTTTCGCGGTCGACAACCTCGGTCGGCCCGGCTAGGTGCTAGGAGTCATTCAAAAGTACGACCGATGTCCAACACGAGCGGTCCTTAATCGACATAGGCGGAATACAACTATCCCGCCCGGTCTCATCTTTATATCTCAACACTTGGTTATTTTCCACGATAGCAAAAATATAGCCAACCGTGACCAACACTTTCCACCTAGTGACAAGTGACCGGAAATCACTTGCATTTACCGTGACTAAGCATAGCTAAGCAAGACTCGAACCTAGACTTAATCAGGGTAAGGATATATAAAAGTGGAACAAGGATATAATATATGCAACAACGGTAGCAAAACAATTCCTATACTTAATGCATCAAACATGAAACAGACACAAGGTATATTTTAATTAAAGCATAGGAAAGTCAGCATGCACCGGGGCTTGCCTTTGGAGAACGAGGCGGGAAGTGCTCCCGGGCACTCGAGGAAGCTCTGCGACCTGTCCGGCTTCTTCGGAACTCCTTCGGATTGGACCTCCAGTGGTGTAGCTCCCCTTCCTGCTGCTCCTCGAGAACCGCTCTAGCTCCTCGACGATCCCGAGATGAATGTCCATGCAATTCATATGTAAGAATAAAAGAATGCACGAGGAATGAGATGTCATGATGTGTATGTGACAAAGATTATAAGTACTTGACTGAGTAAGTGCATATCTCTTCCGTTGTATAAGGATACACACACAAACCACACATACACACATGCATCAAATCTGTCCACTACGGATCAGCAGCAGTAAAATGAGCGTAACTTTTGTTCCGCTAACTCAAATGCAGCAAACTTGGACTCTATGGAAAGCTTATCAAATTATCTACAACTTCACTTCACATAACTTCAACAGATTCTGCCATCTGGACTATGAAAAACAGCACGCAAGCAGATCTGTTCCAACTAGACATTGCAAGCAAACAACTAGTATAACATGTCACACTAACATGTAAATCCTACCAAAGTAGGACAGAAGGTAAACCAAGCTATTACCTACTCAACCATGTCACTTATTAAGAGAAAAGATAAACTAACTAACATGAGATGATAGTTGCTAATCAAACATATCAAACCAAAGGCACAAAGGGCTCAACTATGCCTAACCAACTCCAACTACACATGAGGATGCACAAACCTATTAAACCAACTTCACCATCAGGTTCTAGGTAGAAAAAGAGCAACAGAACATAATTCCTTTTACTTTTACCTAAAGGTCATCGTGCATAAACAATCACTTCATCATCCAACCTAAAAATACTTGTACAGCCCACTATCATATAAAATTCTATAAAAATTACAGAAGCTTCCTCACACTAATAACTTGCTGCCATAAAAATTTTATAGCACAAGGATACACCTATCATGCTACACAAAAATGACAAGCTATCAACAATAACTAGGCATGAAAATACTTTGCACTATGAAAAGTGTAAAATCACAAATACACCTTCACTACTAGCTACATTAAAGTAACACAATCATCTCCAAAAATTCTCAAGGCCAAATGCACAGAAATTAATTTATTATGATTTTCCCAAGAAAACAACATAAACGGCACATAAATCAAAAGTGACACTTCTACCACAGAACATAGGGTAAAAACTATTTTTCCTGCATAGAGCATGACAAATAAAGTCTAAATGCACCGGAACCACAATTTTATCACATCAATATCATCGATATGCATTTATCCTATTTCCAAGCAATTAAAGCAATAAATAAACAAAAATACAAAACATCCTAAAACTGAGATCTCACATTTTACTACAGTAGATCTACTCACATGAAACCCAACAAAATTTGTTTCATCGAAAACGGAGCTAAAATGAGATCTACACGAATTTTCCAAGCCATGCATGGAAATTTGAAAAAAAAAACGAAAAAGAAAAACTGCTGCCACCGGGCCCCGCGCGTTAGCGACCCGGAGACAGGGCACGGCGGCTCGACGGCGGCCCCTCGCCGGCGGCGACCAATCCGCCAACCAAGTACATCGTGGCCAACCAAGTACATCATTTGAATCGCAACGATGAGATCTACGCAATGGTACCCTTGGTGCGAACTAAAACGGACCGTACCATGCGTGACGGCGACGGCGGGCGGCGGCGGGCGGCGGTGCTCGGGCGGCGCTGCTGTTCTAGGGCTGCGGCGGGCACGAACGGGCGCGAGCATGAGCTCCCGCCTCGACGACGCGACCAAAACCCTAACCTAATCGACCCAAACAACGGCCGGAAACCCTCGACCGCGCGCCCATGGTGGCGGCGGTGAGCTCCCCGGCGGCGACGGCGTTGCGGCCAACACGGTGCGGAATTGCCCGAACTGCTACAACCCTAGCTATAACACAACGAGGCAAGCACGTAATCGGACACTAGCTCGAAGAACCGACGACCGTGCGCCGCGCGGGCGACGAAGCCGCGACGGCGGCGCCATGGCGGTGGCGACCGGGCGAACGGAAACCCGCGAATCGCGGCCTTACCCTTGCAAGACGGGCCGCAGAGAGAAAGCATGAGCACGGCTCGATGACGGCGGCGGCTCTATGCGAGGTTTGGTGGGTGGAGGAGCTACGACGGCGGAGTTCAGCGGCGGCGACGCCGAACGACGATGGCGGCGCTGGTTGTTTGCCGCCGGGTTGTGGGAGTCGAAAGGATGGGGACAGGGAAGTGAATGGCGAAAGGAGGGCGAGGACGCGGACTGGGCGCGCGGCTTAAAGGCACCTGGACGGCCGGGGCTCGGTGGAGGATGTCGACATCGGCGACGCACGGACGCCACGTTGCGCCGGTTGGGGGCGATGGGCGGGCTGCTGCAGCTCCCGAACCTCTCTGTTTTTGCTCTACTTTGCTCAGAAACCGTGCGAATTTGCGAAAAACTTTCTATAGCAAAATTGTAGAGCACAAAATTCTGAACATTTCATATAAAGTAAGTTTTCTCTAATTCGGCCTAGATTTTGAACTATCATCATCCCCGTCAAAGTCACTCAAAAGGTTCAAACAAGAAGAAATTCAAATGCAATTTCAAATCAAGTTTCGACTTTTGACCAAGCTCCAGCCATTTTCATGGATTGAGCTCCACATGACAAATGTTCTACAACAAATTTGCCACACTTTTCCTTTTGGGTGCACTAACATTCATACAAGTTTGCTATGACTTTTGAAGGAACTAAGAAAATGACTCATGTAGGTCAAACCGAGTCAAACAACCCTAACTAATCATAATTAGCCAAGGTGTTTAACTTGAACATTGGTTCATTATGCATCCTAAACATGTCTAGGTGTGTTTAGTGATCAAACATGGCATTCACTTGTGTTAACACCTCAACATGAGCAAGCAAGGGAAAAATTCAAGCAAATTCGAACATGAAATGATATGGAACAATGGCATGCATGAATGCTTATGTGCTAATGATGATTATGCAAATGAAATGCACATGTTATGCTAAGCTTAACACTAGGGTGTTACAAACAGCCTGAAGAGGTCCCGAGTGGTTAATGCCGGTTCCACTCCCGAGGGTTACTAGATCAATGCAAGAAGTTCAATTAGACAAGAAGGTGAAGTTGTTGGATTGTCCCGGTGTTGTTAAATCTTCCAACAAAGGTGTGTCAGAGCCCTTCGAATCTCGCAAAAAGAGTTGAGAAAATGGAAGATCCAAATCAGTCCCGGTAAAACCTAGTTTGCATGTTTCTGTGTCATTTCTGTTAGCTCTGTTGAAGTTTATTTATTTATTGTAGTTATATAGCCTTCTTATTGTTTGTGTTCTTTAGATACTATACCATTTGACATTAAGCTAGTATATAATGTGACAAGAAGTGCAAAATTTGACATGTTCTATGCTTCTCTCTGTTTTTGATGTTTCTAGTTAAGGAGATCCTAATTATTTGCCCACATGAGAAGTTGTTGTCTCTGTACAAGGTTCCAAGCTTCAGTTCGCTTGATTTCCTTCGAAAGTAGCAACTATATGGGGGAAATTGAAAAAGGTGGTATTGTAACACCCGGTTTTAAGGACAAAACCAGATAATGCTATATGGGAGCCCTGGAAGTCAAATCTCACATATAGTTTACAAATGAATGGTAGTATCAATTCACAATGCTTAAAATATAACGAACATAACATAAAAGACATAACCTCGGCTAGCGCATACACCGGAAAGACACTCGATCTTCCTCGTGTAGATTCCACGAACGACCGACTGGTTGATCACAAGCCTAACTACTTCCCGAGGTGTGGGAAATAGCAAGAGTGAGTCCATGTCGAACTCCACAAATATAGCTAGGCAATATCTACCCAAAAACCCATGATCATTATAACACAATTAATGAATAGCATGAAACGATAAATCATGAACAATTTAATAAGCATGTATAGTCAATAGTTATATCATAAACAACATCATCAATAGAAAGTAAATCCTTCCCTCGGTTTTCCAGGCCGTTCATAACCACGAACACGGCTAATATATCGCTTTTTAACTCGCTGCCAGAGGTGTACACTTTCACTACGGGTTATGACTTTCCAATGCATGGGTTCTAGACTCCCAAACACCGAAAACCCATATAAAGTCTTTCAAGGGTTCACCTAAAAATATTAGTGGCCAACAAAGCTACAACCCCGTTTCTCCCAATTCGGCAAACCATCAACAAAGATAACCAAAGCCCTTGAACGACTAAAGCCGAGCCATGTAGCCCCCATAGGCGTATGCGGTAAATCCCGGATTTTGCCAAAGGATAAGTCCTTATGGAGAGCTAAGAGCATCATAAACAAAACATAGCTCTTTCGCCCTATGAACCTTGTTATCAACAATTCATATTTAACGTTCAAAGCATAAACATTAAGCAAGTCATAAGATCATGGTCTAAAGCTAGCATATCCCAAACCGCCTTAAATAGACATCCTTCTTCAAGTCCAAATCTTTCCCAAAAAACACCTTGTTGATCAACAACTTCTTCCTAACACCACGAAAAACTCACCGTCTACTTGGTTCCAATCAAGAAACACACAACCAGACATAATACAAATAAGCTTCGCATGAATGCACATACATGTGTCTAGCCTTATATTGATTTTAGTTTCACAAAATTTATTTATTTTCTATATTCAATGCATCACATAAATACATAAATAAATCAAATTTCCTATTTAAAAATTATGCAAAATTTCGTGTTATTACAGGTATAGTGGATGTTGAAGTCGCTGCGAAATTGTGCTTCATGACCGGAATGAAGGTATGTCTCGATATTTTTGTCATGAACTTTGTAAATTCTTGTCTCCAAAGGACCTAATCCTCTCGGTTTTTAGGTAAAATACCATATTTTACATTGCCTCCTAAAAGAGATGCTGGGGAGGACTCAGATGCAAAGTGATTATATCGTAAGATGGGAAAGAATTTAAAATTGATGAAATTTACAAAGCCGAGTCTTCATATATTGGTGGTTTGAAGTTCATTGAGGAGTTTCATCATATTAAAATTCCTCCTAATTCTCCACCAGGGATTGATGAAGAGATGCTAGAGGTAATAATCTTAAAGCTTGTGATTTTCCGTGAATTAAGTGGATTTAACATGGTAACCCCTGTAGATTTTATGCCATCTTGCTGCCTATTAGTTATCTGTTTTGTTTCTTGTGATGGCTAGATGTATTGCATTCATTGAAAGTAAATGTGTTTTTTGTGAGATTGTTTTTGCATGGTCGCTGGTTTGGTCTCAGCTCTATACACTTTTGTTAGGAGGTTTCTTTCGAATCTATTGGCCAACGTAGTTTTTTAAGATCATCTATGTACAATTCTTTGTAAACAAACATAATGAAACAGGCATCATAGTAAAAGGGTAATGCTTGCTCTCTGGCGAAAAAAACACTTGTAGAAATCCACCGTAGGTTCTAGTTGAGTACCTAATATGCTTTGCTGCAAGTAAAACATGAGCGTTTGGAACATTGTGCTTGGCCTTGTTATTTGACTCTTGTTTTGCACTAACCAGATGGCAAGAAACCGAGTGAGCCTGTCCCAGAAAGCCGGGAGGAGCAAATGTCCGATGTGAATCGAATGATCGGGAAGGAAACAAGGCAAAACAGCTTTTAGCACAATGTAAGGATAAGTTGTAGAGGGCATACTTTCGACCCTCCCAAGAAGAAAGCGGAGAAGAAACGGGCGCAAGGCAAACAAGTTCCGCGCACGACATATGAAGTGGTGACTCACATTCTAGGCCCGAAAGTGATGAGATTTTCCTCGAGTTATTATGCCGTTATATGCCCGGTGGGAAGCCGTAAATAAAGCGAATCAGGGGAAGGAGTGCAAAGAACGTGCGGATCATCCATCGGCCAACTATGTGCAACAGAACCTTCCAAATTATAGGGCCCACATGTACTAATTATCGGTACAACGACCTTTAATAGCCACATATGTGCACCCTTAACCTCGAAAAGTACTATTAACTATTCCAACCAGGATCCGTTACGAGGTCATTGCAAAGATTACAACAGTTTTCATACATAATCGAGTAAAACAAATGGAAGACTTATATTACAATAATTTTACAACCATTTATCTAAAACAAGTTTTACAATATATAAGTAGGAGTAGCGAGAAAGTTTATTACATATTTTACACTAACGGACACCCCGCCCACGGGTCTCACAACTCACTCATCTTCACTTTCCTCCTGATGGATCGTCACGCAACACGGTCCTGTGCAGACATGACTACCTGGTCCTGCAACATGGGTTAACAAACCCTAAGTACGGGAGTACTCAACAAGTCTTACCCGACTAAGGAAAAATAGGAGAAGACTCAGGAATGTTGGTGTAATAGGATTCAAGGTAAGGCTTTAGCAAGAATCAAGGACTCTTTTTTTACAGAAAAGCTTACTAGAAGTGAATCCTTATTTTCAATGTTTTAATCCCAATTAGTATCTCACCTACTCTAGGTGATCTTATACTAGAGCACACACTTCGTAGATATTCCATCACTTATTCCATCTCTTCATTGTTTCATAATTAATCTACGATATAAGTCGGGAAACCGAGTCTCCATATCCGAGAAGCACGGCGATTTCAAAACCGATTAACCCAGCTGGGGAGTTCTTTCCACACGACATATGTAGCACTTAAGCTTGCATATATCAACCCTTTCTTGGATACTCAAAACGGAACCGCGTCCTACGCCACCCGAGAGCACAGTACACCTCACACCCTGGGAATCTAACCCACGGGCATCCAGGACTTTAACCCATGAGTGTACACGCTACTCCCGCCATCTCTCCACTCCCAAAGGCGCGGTTGTATGCGTTTCGATTTGACACCCCGAGATCGGGCTTGCCGAGTATGTGGTCAATTACTAGTTTCGACCGTCTCCGGGCAACGCCCGCATCGACGTGCCATTGGTCAAAAGACCTCAGCGCAGCTTATGCGTTCCAAAGTCTCGCTTACACGGGCCTACACGCTTCGGTCCTTAATCGACAAGCCGAAAATACTACACTGAGACTCCATTCTCAATGCAAATTACCCGACCGGTCTCAAATTCAATACCATATCCCAGTATGGTTTTCTCATATAACATCCTTGTTCATCAAATGCCCATTCGGGCTATCATAAGAGACTTGTCACATTTTGACTCAAAAGTCTAACTAATTTAGCATGGCTAAGCATTTCTAAGCATTTTACCAAAACGGGCTATCAAGGTAGATATCGAAATAATCAAGGATTGGTAATGCATCAATTAGGTTATCACACAACTCCTATCACCTAATGCAAAGTGTATAAAGCAAAGGTGATATAGAACTTGTAAAACACAAGGAACGTTTAAATGAACCGGGGCTTGCCTTGGTTGACGAAATAACCCGACTCTGACGGTGGATCACAATAATCCGAACTCGGATCAACAAGAAAACCTTCTTCGGAAGCTTGATCGACGATCTCTCGATCACCTTCGCTCACTATACGAAAGAATAATATATGCTTTACATGATGCCGTGTATATAAACATGATGCGCGAGAGTGCATGAAACGATAAACACTTGAGTACAACTTTCCTTCACGATAAAGTTGCAATCCAACAAAACCAACTTGTTGAACTACTCTACGAGATATCATCACCATTGCCTAAGGAGTTCTCAAGGACCATTTGACTATGGTATGGTTCAAGGTTCACAAAACAATCCAAAATTTACCCAAAACCCTAGGTTATAAAACATTAAACAATTTATTTAACACATGAAATAATAGAGCATAAAATAATAAATATTTTAATTTTCTTTAAACAAGCTCAAAATTTTTGTACAGGTAGATCATCTCATAAAACAGTGTCAAAATAATTTTTCATGATTTTTGGATAAATAGAATAATTATTAAAAATCAAGGAAGATAAAATTTTCAATTAAAATTTGTATTTTTAAATCATGCCCAAACTATTTAAAATTCAAGTTTCATAATTTTCCTAGATAGTAAATATGATGGGAAGGCTACACAAAAATTTTCATGATTTTAGAACCCATATTTGAATTTATATGAAATTTGGAAAATCGACACTATTCAAATAAATAAAATTGAATAAAACATTTCATAAATGAAAAAGGGTTTCGGGTTGAATCTGCCCCCAAGATCGTACACGGTCCAAGATCGTTCACGGCCCACTACTGTGTATGATGGACCGGCCTGGTGGAATAGTAATGGGCCGCCCAATAGAACAAAGGTGCGCCCGGCATCGTTCTGTTCGTGCCGCGGAAGCGCCCACGGCCATGGTCGCCGGCGGTGACAGTGATGGACGGTCCGGCCACGACGGCATGACTAAGAGGAAAAGAGAGGACGAGCATGGCTAGGAGCTCACCGAGGTTCTAGGACGCCGCCGGTTTGGAGGGAGGAGGGCGGAGGGAGATCGACGGCGGCAAAGGCGATGCGGGCGGGCACGGCACGACGGCGTTCGGTGATGCGAGGCGTCGGCCGGTAAGAAATAAAGGTCGATCATGACCACGACACCAAGGCGGAATGAAAACATGAACCGGCCCGACTCGAGGCTCACCGGAGCGATGTGGAGGCGGCGGCGGAGCGGGGCGCGTCCCCCCGCCGACCACGGGGAAGACGAGGTCGTGCGGGCGGTTCCGACGGGCGAGGCGGATTGCGGCCGGGCTTGAGGAGGTGCGCAAGGAGGCCGGCGAGCTGGCCGGAGGGGTTGGTTTAGTGAGAGATGGAACGGCGGCAGATGGCGGCGTTCCGCGCGACGGTTCCTAAAAAGGGAAAACGACGACGATGCCGGCATATTTATAGCAAGGGATGGGTGGTGAGGTGGCCAAGGTCGTCGCGAACCTCCTCGCGGCGACGACGAAGAAGAATCGGCGCTTGGCGGCGCGGCGTGAAGCTCAACGCCGGGTGGGTGGCCGGAATAGGTTTGGGTAATGTAGCGGCCGATTCCAAACCCTAGATTCAAAATTACTCCAAAAATTTGAACTGAACTCAAAAATCTCCAAATACAAAGTTTGCTTAAAATTTCAAGATCTACAAATTTCATAATTGGAACATTTTCAAATTCGCCTGCAAATTGGACTTTTGAAATGGGGTCAAAAAGTAGGAAATTTGAATTCAAAATTACTTTTTTAAATTATGTAGAAACTTGAAAACTTTGTACATATCTTTTGTTCATCATAACAAGATCTACAAACTAGCTTTTGGAACTTTTATAAAATTTTGCTTAGATTTTGAAATAGAGAAAAGGGGGTAATTAGGGTTTTGTCGAATTCAAAATTACTTTAAAAATTTTGAACTAAACTTTGAAAACTCAAAATACCAATCTTTGCTCAACTTTGAAAACTCTACCATTTCCCTTTTGTGACCACCCTCAAATTCTTGATAAATTTTGAATAAAAGAAAAGGGGACAAACTAGGGTTTCAAAGTTAGGGTTTCCGACAGGAGGGGTAACTTCTGGAATCTGATTCTTTCCGCGTCTTTTCGACCGACAACGTAACCAAACATAAAATAAACTTATTTTAGTTCAATGCAACACATGGTGAGCTAAACATGCATGCTTTGCAACGATCATGATGACATGTCATATTTTAGTAATAGTAACACCAGGGGTGTTACAGTCCTTCCCCCTTAAAGAAATCTCGTCCCGAGATTTGAAGCCTAGGGTTTAGTAACGACAAAGGAAATGTGTCAAGCAAACACATCTCAAGCTATTTTATAAAACAAGAAGAGGTCTTACATTTACACGGATTATGAAAGTGAGAATTTGGGAAAATTTTCCGTTAGAAAGTCTTCCGATTCCCAAGTAGCTCTTCTTCCGAGTGTTGACTCCATTGGATCTTGTACCATCGATAGTTACGCCCGGGTGACTCGAGCTTTCTGATCTAGAATCCGAATAGGATATTCAGAGTAGGTCGATCTGGTTCTAATTTAATGTTTTCGAAATCAACCACACGATCCGGTACTCGTAGGCATTTCTTCAATCGAGATACATGGAAGACATCATGCACCGCCGATAATCTTTACGGCAATCAAGTCGATAAGCAACTGGTCCATGTTTTTCCAAGATTTGAAATGGACCGATGTATCGAGGTGCCGCTTTACCTTTAATTCCAAAGCGATTTACTCCTTTCATGGGCGACACTTTCAAGTACACATAATCCCCTACTTTAAATTCCAAAAGTTTACGCCTTTTATCTGCATAACTCTTTTGTCGAGATTGTGCCACTTTTAATTTATCTTGAACAAATCTCACTTTTTCTTTGGCTTCATTTACCAGGTCTACTCCGTAAAACCATCTTTCTTCTGGTTCGACCAATGTAATGGGGTTCTACATCCGCGACCATACTGAGCTTCAAACGCGGTGCCATTTGAATACTTTCCCGATAACTGTTATTGTAGGCAAACTCGCTAATGGTAAACAAATCATCCCACTTTTCTGAATAATTGAGAACATATGCTCTCAACATGTCTTCTAGAATCGATTAACTCTTTCCGTCTCATCTGGCATGTTCGGGATGATAACCCGAACTATGATTTAATTTGGTACCAAGTGACTTTTGCATCTGTTTCCAAAATTTGGACATAAACAAAGAACCTCTATCTGTTACAATGTGCTTAGGTGCGCCATGTAGACTGAAGATTCGATGGACATATAGCTTAGCATAATCTATTGCTTTATATCCATCCTTTACTGGTAGGAAATGAGCTATCTTGGTAAGTCGATCAACTATAACCCAAATAGAGTTGAGCCCTTTTGCTGTTCGGGGTAAGCCGACAATAAAGTCCATACCGATATTTTCCCACTTCCAAGAAGGGACAGCAAAGGATGCAATTGCCTGCAGACTTTTATGTGCACAAATTTTACTCGTGACAAGTGTCACACTCGGCTACATATCGGGCAATCTCAATCATCATTTTTGTCCACCGGAATCTCTGTTTCAAATCCTGATACATCTTAGTACTTCCGGGATGAATAGAATATCTGGTTAAATGGGCCTCATCCGGATTTGTTGACGTAACTCAGGATTCTTTGGTACCACCAGACGATCTTTGAACCATAACACATCTGCCTCATCAATTACGAAACAAGTGGGTTTTCCACTTCTAACTTTTCTTTGATATGTGCTATGCCTTTGCTTATCTTCTCGAGCATCAATAATCGATACTTGATGGTTGATTCTACGGTAGCATTGGTTACCATACCATGTTCAACAATTCCTATATTCGAGTTTCTCAATTCGACATAGAGTTTTATCCCTTATGTTGGCCGTAAGACAATTACACCGAGGATTTCGACCGAGTGCATCGGCAACAACATTTGCCTTTCCGTGGATGATAATGCACTTCTATGTCGTAGTCCTTGATTAACTCTAGCCATCTTCTAAGGCGCATATTCAAATCGACCGGGTAAAGATATACTTCGACTTTTATGGTCCGTATAAACATGACAAGTATTACCCAGCCAGATAATGACGCCAGATTTTTAGAGCATGGACCACCGCCGCTAACTCTAGATCATGGGTTGGATAATGCTCTTCATGTGTCGTCTTAGTTGGCGTGATGCATAAGCAATAACTCTATCTTCTTGCATCAACACACAACCAATACCAATACCAGATGCGTCACAATAGACGTCAAATGGTTTTTCTATATCTGGTTGTGCCAACACTGGTGCAGTGGTTAATGCTTTCTTTAATGTCTGAAAAGCCTGCTCACACTCTGGTGACCAAGCAAACTTGGTCTGATTGTTTTGCAACTCTGTGATAGGTTTTGCTACTCGGAGAAGTCGAATGAATCGACGGTAATATCCTCGCCATTCCAAGGAAACTACGGACCTCATGAGCGAATGTTGGTGGTTTCAGGTTGAGAATATCCTTAACTCGCTTGGGTCAACGGCAATTCCTTCTGATGATAGCACATGACCCAAGAATTGTATTTCTTTCAGCCAAAAGGCACACTTACTAAATTTAGCATATAGGTGATGGTCTCTCAATCGTTTCAAAACTATTCTGAGATGCTCTGCATGCTCTTCTTCATTCTTGGAATAGATAAGGATATCATCAATAAATACCACCACGAACTTATCCAATTCTGACATAAACACCGTATTCATCAAGTACATAAAATGAGCCGGGGCATTTGTTAAACCAAAGGACATAACCAAATATTCGTAAAGACCGTGATCCGGTGGTAAATGCGGTCTTGGGAATATCTTCGTTTAATCTCGATTTGATGATACCCGATCTCAAATCAATCTTGAAAAGACTTTAGCTCCGACTAACCGATCAAAGAGTAAATCAATCCAGGGCGTAGGGTACTTGTTTTTTATCGTCACTTCATTAAGTGGACGATAATCTATACACATTCTCAAAGTCTGATCCTTCTTTTTCACAAAAATGGCTGGACATCCCCAAGGTGAAGAACTTGGTCTAATAAACCCTTTTTCTAATAGTTTTTGTAACTGAGTTTTCATTTCGGCCAATTCTTTTGGTGCCATTCTGTAAGCTCTTCGAGAGATGGGAGCAGAGTTCGGTTTCAATTCTATACTTGAATCGAACATCTCTCTCCGATGGTAGTCCAGTAAATCATCTCGGAAATACATTCGAAACTCGCATACTACTGGGATGTCTTTGATCTCTTTAACACAAGTTGCACATACTTTTTCAACTGCCCTCTTTACATTTGGAAGTTGAATAAGGAGTTCATAATTTTCCTCAGGTAACTTTACTTTGATAGTTCTATTGAAAGTGTCTATAATAGTACCATAACGGTACAACCGGTTCATACTGAAGGATCACATCTATTTCTTGATCCTTTAGAACTATCATATTGGTGGGGAAATCATATCCACCTAATGTTATGGGGATCCGTATACTACTTCTTTAGTACTCATGCGTCCCCGGGTGAGTGTATAATGAATTCATCTTTCATTTTCCCAATAGCTATCTCATGTTTCATCACAAATGCTCTAATGATAAATGTATGTGATGCACCGAATCAAATAATATTATTTGCGGGGTGTTTATTGACGGGAACATACCCATCATGATTGGTTCTCCCGCAGTATCTCCTCGACACTTGGTGTAATACACCTTCCCGGTTTTCTTCTCACCCTTGCCCTTCTGATCTTTCTGCTTGGGTTGCTGCGGATTCCCAGAAACTCCCTGATAGTTTGGATTATACTGTCGGGGATTGGGGCATTCCCGAGCCATATGACCAGTCTTACCACAATTAAAACAAGTGTAATTGTGGTTTGGAGGTGGTGGAGGGCGAATGCTCGGGGCACTTTCGGTACCGAGGGGATAATAGGGGGTTGCGGCGGAGTTTAATATAAAGGCCGCCGCCTTTGTTGATACCGGGGCGATAGAATGGACGATTGTGGTTCACGGGATGATAAGAAATCTTTGGGCGTTTTGCTTTACCACCGGAAGATCCACCAAACTTTTTCTTCCCCGACTTCCCTTATTCTCATATTCCCGAGAACCGCGATACTTTTCCTCCGAAGAGATAGCCATATTTACTACCTCGTGATAAGTATCCGTGTCTCGCACATTCATCATGGCTTGCGCCTAGGGTTGAGACCTCGAATGAACCAATTTTTCTTCTTTTCATCAAGATCTACATGGGCGACATATTGTGACATGGTTAAATTTCCTAACATATTGCATTATCGACTCTTCTCCTTGTCTTAGGGCCGAATTCATCTAGCTTTCTAGCCATTATTCCCTTAGGAAATAAAATGAGCTCGAAAAGCATTTTGAACTCAAATCCAACTAATCGATGCCCCGTCGGGTTGCTTTCGGCTTTAAAGTTTTTCCACCAAGCTCCAAATTTGCATTGCTTTGAACACCCCTCGGTGTTATTTCCACTAAAACGACATGTCATCATGATCATTGCAAAGCATCCATGATTAGCCCACCATGTGTTGCATTGAACTAAAATAAGTTTATTTTATGCTTGATTGTAATGTCGGTCGAAAAGACGCGAGAGGAAACAGATTAGAAACTGTCCCCTTGCCTAAACCCTAATTCCAAACCCTAGTTTGTTCCCTTTTACTTTATTCAAATTTTATCAAAAATTTGGGTATGGTTATTAAAGCATTTTTGTAGAGTTTTCAAAACTGAACAAAGTTGGTATTTTGAGTTTTTAAAGTTTAGTTCAAAATTTTTGAAGTTATTTTGAATTTCTTTCAAACCCTAATTACCCCCTTTTCTATAATTCAAAATTTATGCAAAATTTGAGAAAACTTTTAATAGTTAGTTTGTAGATCTTGTTGAGAGGAATAAAAGTCATGTACAAAGTTTTTCAAGTTGTTACATGATTTTAAAAGTAATTTTGAACTCAAATTTCAAAATTTGAAACTGCTTTTCAAAAAGTCATATTTAGAGGCAGAATTTGAAAATGGTCCAATTATGAAATTTGTAGATCTTGAAAAATTAAGGGGGTTACTTTTTGAAATTTTTGAGTTTAGTTCAAAATTTGGGAGTAATTTGAAATTTTCAAAACTAGGGTTGGGGATGAACGATGAATCGAGCCAATCCACCTCACCACCGCCCGGCGTCAAGGTTCGCGCCGCCGTCCACCGCCCCGCGCCTTCCAGCGTCCGCGCCCGCGGACCTTTCGGCGTCCCGGTCACCTGTCCAACCTCCCCATGCCTATAAATAGGCCGACGCCGCCGCCGTTTTCCCTTTTTTTCCAATTTAAATTACGCCGGGACCCGACCTCCTCCGCCGCCGTCGCACACGCTGCGTCGTTCAGTTCTTGCCAAACCATCTTGCCCATCCTCTTCGCAACTTCCTTGCATCTCTCGGAACCTAGTCGTAGCCCGCCCGCCAAGCTGAATCGCCCCAGGCGGCGTCGTCTTCCTTCACCGCCGGCCGGGCGCCGCCGCCTGACCTTGCCGTCGTCACCCGTCTCGGTGAGAGTTTTACTCAACCCGGCTAGTCATTTGAGTCGCCTGGGCGTCGTGGTCGTGAACGCCTCGACCGTTTTTGCAGTTGAAGCCCCACTCGCCGAACGGTAGCCGACGCCGCCGTCACCACAGCCGCTCCGTCGCCCGACGTCTCAAGGCTTCGTCTCCTCGACCAAACCCGTTTAGGACCCGGTGAGCCCCCCAGCCACGATTCTGTAGTTAGTTTTCCATTTCGAGCACCGCCGGCGCCGGACCACGGACCGCGCCGCCTTGGCGGCGCGCCTGGTAGACGCGTCGGTGAGCACCGCAGCACGGCAAGTGAGCGATCTTGGGCAAGCCTTTATTCATGTTGGGCCTGGCCCAACAACTGTTCCTTCAAGGGCCGGTCCGTTACTGTTCACGATGGGCCGTGAACAGTAGATGGGCCATGCATGATACAGGCCGAAATCGCCCGTAACCCAATTTTCTTTTTATCAAATGATTTATTCAATTTCTTTATTTTGAATAGTGTCTCGATTTTCCAAATTTCATATAAATTCAAATATAGCTTTAAAAATTCTGAAAATTTTTGTGTAGCCTTCCCATGAGTATGTCTATCCATGAAAAAATTTGAAACTTGAAATTTGAATACTTTTGGCATGATTTAAAAATACAAATTTTAATTGAAAAATGCATCTTCCTTGATTTTTAATAATTATTTTATTTATCCAAAAATCATGAAAATTATTTTGGTACTGTTTTAGGACATGACCTACCTGTATAAAATTTTTGAGCTTGTTTTGAGAAAGTTAAAAATTTTATTATGTTATAACCTATCATTTCATGTGAAAAAGAAAATTGTTTAATGCTTTCTAAATTAGGGTTTTGGGTAGATTTTGGGTTGTTTTGTGAACCCTAAACCACACCAATGTCGATGGTCCTTGAGAACTCCGTAGGCAATGGTGATGATATCTCGTAGGGTGGTTCAACAAGTTGGTTTTGTTAGGTTGCAACTTTATCGTGAAGGAAAGTTGTACTGAAGTTGTTTATCTTTCTATGCACCCTTGCACCCCATGTTTATATGCATGGCATCATATTAAGCATGCACTATTCTTTCGTATAGTGAACGAAGAAGATCGTGAAGTTGCTTTGATCAAGTCACCGAAGAGGGCTTTTCTCGTTGATTCAATTCGGTATCGAGATCCGCCGTCCGAATCAAGCTTCTTCACCGATCAAGGCAAGCCCCGTTCATTTAAACAATTCCTTGTGTTTTATAAAGTTTTATATCACCTTTGCTTTATGCTTTGCATTAGGTGATAGGAGTTGAGTGACAACCTAATTGATGCATTATCCATCCTTGATTATTTCGATATCTACCTTGATAACCTGTTTTGCTAAAATGCTAGAATGCTTAGCCCGGCTTTATTAGTTAGACTTTTTGAGTCAAAATGTGATGAGTCTCTTATGATAGCCCGAAGTGGCATTTGATGAGAAAGGATGATATATGAGAAAAAACCATACTGGGATATGGTGTTGAAATTGAGACCGGTCGGGTAATTTGCACCGAGAATGGAGTCTCGTGTAGTATTTCCTACTTGTCGATTAAGGATTTGAAATGTGTAAGTCATGTGGACCGAGACTATGGAACGCAATTTGCGCCCGAGGTCGTTGGACCAAAGGCACGCGTCTGTCATGGGTGTTACCCCATCACGGCCGACCCTAGTTCGGACACATACTCCGGTAAGCCCGATCTTTGGGGTGTCAAATCGGAACGCATAAACAACAAGACCGGGAGTGGAGAGATGGCGGGAGTACATGTTACCCTCGTGGGTTAAAGTCCCGATTGGAGGTGTGTACGGTATTCTCGGGTGGCGTGGGACGCGTTCCGTTTTGAGTATCCAAGAAAGGGTTGATATATGCAAGCTTAAGTGCTACATATGTCGGGTGGAAAGAACTCCCAATTTGGGTTAATCGATTTGAAATCGCCGTGCTTCTGGATATGGAGACTTGGTTTCCGACTACATCGAGATTAATTATGGAACAATAAAGAGATGGAATAAGTGAAGGAACTTCTACAAGTGTTTGTTATAGTGTAAGATCACCTAGAATAGGTGAGAAACTTACTTGAAAAATAAAATGTTGAAAGTAAGGATTTATCATTAGTAAGCTTTTCTCGCTAAAAAGAGTCCTTGATTCTTGCTAAAAGCCTTACCTTGATTCCTATTAGACCCGGCATTCCCGAAGTCTTCTCCTATTTTCTTTAGTCGGGTAAGACTTGTTGAGTACTCTCGCATTTTCGGTTTGTTGACCCATGTTGCAGGATCTCGAGTCATGTTTGCACCTAACGTGCTTTTGACAGCTTCTTCAGAAGAAAGTGATGATGAGTGAGAGGTGAGACCCGTGGGCGGGGTCTAGTAGTATCTTTTGTGTAATAAACTCTCCGCTACTCCTACTTTTATTTTTTGTGAAACTTGTTTCAAATAAATGGTTGTAAAAGTATTGTAATATAAATCTTCCATTTGTTTTACTCGATTATGTTTGAAAAGTGTTGTAATCTTTTGCAATGACCTTGTAACGGATCCTCGTTGGAATAGTTAATAGTACTTTTCGTGTTATAGGTGAACATATGTGACTATTAAAGGTTGTTGAACCGATAATTAGTATATGTGGGCCCCGTAATTTGGAAGGTTCTGCTACAATTAATGAGTGGTTGGTTTTGTAAAATATGGCTTTTGGTATTCAGTGCGGGTAATCAACTCAAATTTCGTCCATTGTGCGAGCCAATCATCCTCCTCTAGGGGTTCATCAGCTTTTGTTGAAAACCCCGAGGTTTAGTGGCGAAAAAGTCCGGGTAGGAGGTTTCATCTTGACGATCATGTCGATCTCTATTGCCACGATGATTATTCTAATTCTCGGCCGAGCCACTTCTCGTGACGACGAGAGTTCTCGATGGTGGCTTGAACCAAAGCCGCAATAGCATTGGCAAAGTTAGTTGAACCGGTGGAGGGTTTGGAATGTCATTCCTATTCCTGAGTCGGTATTGTTATTGTGCGACATCCGCTTTTAATACAAAACTATATATCACCCAACCAGATTTATTAAATTTCAAAAAGGAAATACAAACCTAAAACAAACACAAATAACTTATTCATAAAACAAGGTTCCCACTCTGTGTCTATCCAAGGCTCATCTAAGTAGCTTACTATAAAACAAGGCTATGTTACATATTCTACAAAATCTTGTTCCTACCAAAGGTCATTCTCCGACTCATTGTCACTAACGTAAGGCTCCACTTCTTCCTGGATCTTCCTCTTCTTCCACATCCTCTTGATTACTATACCCAAATCATCTTGTACCGCACGGGGTTGGTGATTTGGGTTGAGGAGATCATTCATATGCTGAATTTGTACATTCAGGTTAACTTCTTGAGCTTCCCAAATTGGATCGCATAAGCTACTAAATTCGATTATCTTGAATTAGATGATCACACCGATGCTGAAGCTCCGTCTTCTCGTGGACCGCCTCAATCAAGGCTTGACTACATTTTCTCAGTAGTCTTGAGTGCGTCCGGTCCAACACGACTTGCGTTTCCAATTTGAATTGCATCAAAGCATCTATCTCTCGTAGCTTGATCCAATTCCTTGGTCGCGCTCAATCTCTTCTTGAGGATCTTTCTTGGGCTTACTCTTGCTTCTTTCATGAGTTTTAGTATGACCGATACTTGCTTCGTGATCATTTCTTCGCAAGTCGGGTGACGAGGGATGCCTTTTGGTCCTGTCTTCTTCCTAGGAGTTATTTTAGTATGGGCCATCCTGTAGAATGGTTATGATCGGATTATCAAGATTCGTAGGAGGATCTAAAGGTTAGCAAGAATAGGGTTGATACTACTTAACCCAAACCACATTAAAGGGGAAGGTAAACATTAACAAGTGATTTAAACATGATGCATGAATCGAACTCTACGTAACAATCAATAAAGACTTTTGCATAAAAAGATTTTATAAGTAGGGCAATATATAATGCTACTCCACTCATATCACTTTGAAATAGGATAAGAAAAGTTTTTCAATAGAATAAGATAAGAGGATAAGCAATTTGGACCAAAGTAAGAATAAAATTAATTTGACCCAAATCCTTTTGAAGTTTTGTAAAGTAATGCTATAGTAACACTAGTAACTGAGGCTCCGATACCAAACCGTAATGTAACCTTCCAAATTATAGGGCCCACATGTACTAATTATCGTACAACGACCTTCAATAGCCACATATGTGCACCCTTAGCCTAAAAAGTACTATTAAATATTCCAACCGTGATCTCGCATTACGAGGTCATTGCAAATTACAACAGTTTTCATACATAATCGAGTAAAACAAAGGAAGACTTATATTACAATAATTTTACAACCATTTATCTAAAACAAGTTTTACAATATATAAGTAGGAGTAGCGAAAAGTTTATTACATATTTTACACTAACGGACCACTCGCCCACGTCTCACAACTCACTCATCTTCACTTTCCTCCCGATGGATCGTCATGCAACACGGTCTGTGCGCATGACTACCCGGTCCCCGCAACATGGGTTAACAAACCCTAAGTACGGGAGTACTCAACAAGTCTTACCCGACTAAGGAAAAATAGGAGAAGACTCGGGAATGTTGGTGTAATAGGATTCAAGGTAAGGCTTTAGCAAGAATCAAGGACTCTTTTTTTACGTAAAAGCTTACTAGAAGTGAATCCTTATTTTCAATGTTTTAATCCCAATTAGTATCTCACCTACTCTAGGTGATCTTATACTAGAGCACCCACTTCGTAGAGATATTCCATCACTTATTCCATCTCTTCATTGTTTCATAATTAATCTACGATATAAGTCGGGAAACCGAAGTCTCCATATCCGAGAAGCACGGCGATTTTGAAACCGATTAACCCAAATTGGGAGTTCTTTCCACACGACATATGTAGCACTTAAGCTTGCATATATCAACCCTTTCTTGGATACTCAAAACGGATCAGCGTCCCTACGCCACCCGAGAGCACAAGAGACACCTCACACCCCCTGAATCTAACCCACGGGCATCCGGACTTTAACCCACGAGTGTACACGCTTACTCCCGCCATCTCTCCACTCCCAAAGGCGCGGTTGTATCGTTTCCGATTTGACACCCCGAGATCGGGCTTGCCGGAGTATGTGGTCGATTTTAGTTTCGGTATCGCCCCGGGGCGACGCCGAAGACAGACGATGCCATTGGTCAAAAGACCTCGAGGCGCCATTTGCGTTCCAAAGTCTCGGTTACACAGGCCTACACGCTTCGGTCCTTAATCGGCAAGCCGGAAATACTACACCGAGACTCCATTCTCAATGCGAATTACCCGACCGGGCCTCAAATTCAATACCATATCCCAAGATGGTTTCCTCATATAACATCCTTGTTCATCAAATGCCCATTCAGGCTATCATAAGAGACTTGTCACATTTTGACTCAAAAGTCTAACTAATTTAGCATGACTAAGCATTTCTAAGCATTTTACCAAAACGGGCTATCAAGGTAGATATCGAAATAATCAAGGATTGGTAATCGTCAATTAGGTTATCACACAACTCCTATCACCTAATGCGAAGTATAAAGCAAAGGTGATATAGAACTTGTAAAACACAAGGAATGTTTAAATGAACCGGGGCTTGCCTTGGTTGACAAAATAACCCGACTCGACGATGGATCACAATAATCCCAACTCGGATCAACAAGAAAACCTTCTTCTAAGCTTGATCGACGATCTTCGATCACCTTCTGGCCACTATACTGAAAGAATAATATATGCTTTACATGATGCCGTATATAAACATGATGCGCGAGTGCATGAAACGATAAACACTTGAGTACAACTTTCCTTCACGATAAAGTTGCAATCCAACAAAACCAACTTGTTGAACTACTCTCTACGAGATATCATCACCATTGCCTAAGGAGTTCTCAAGGACCATTTGATCAGTGGTATGGTTCGTGGTTCACAAAACAATCCAAAATTTACCCAAAACCCTAGGTTATAAAAACATTAAACAATTTATTTAACACATGAAATAATAGAGCATAAAATAATAAATATTTTAATTTTCTTTAAACAAGCTCAAAAATTTTTGTACAGGTAGATCATGTCATAAAACAACGTGTCAAAATAATTTTCATGATTTTTGGATAAATAGAATAATTATTAAAAATCAAAGGAAGATAAATTTTAAAATTAAAATTTGTATTTTTTTAAATCATGCCCAAACTATTTAAAATTCAAGTTTCATAATTTTCCTAGATAGTAAATATGATGGGAAGGCTACACAAAAATTTTCATGATTTTAGAACCCATATTTGAATTTATATGAAATTTGGAAAAT